>VYZW01059206.1:14434-59618 GCA_013401315.1 Balaeniceps rex | reverse complement strand
TAGGACAGGTGCTCCAGCCCTTTGATCATTTTTGTGGCCCCCCTCTGGACCTGCTCTAACAGGTCCATGTCTTGTTCTGGAGACACCAGAGCTGGACGCAGTACTCCAGGTGGGTTCTCACCAGAGCGGAGTAGAGAGGCAGAATCACCTCCCTCCCTGCTTCTTTATATGCAGCCCAGGATACGGTTGGCTTTCTGGGCTGCAAGTGCACATTGCTGACTCATGTCTGATTTTGTGTCCACCNCTGCAAACTTGCTGAGGGTGCACTCAATCCCACTGTCCATGTCATTAATGAAGATATTAAATAGTATTAGTCCTAGTATGGACACTTGAGGGACACCACTTGTTACTGGTTTCCACTTGGACATTGAGCCATTGACTGTAACTCTTCAGGCGCCACCATCCAGCCAGTTCCTTATCCATCTAACAGTCTATCCATCAAATATGTATCTACCCAATTTAGAGGGAAGGATGTTGTGGTGGACCGTGTCAAAGGCCTTACATAAGTCCAGACAGATGACATCCATAGCTCTTCCCTTGTCCACTAGTGCAGTCACTCCATCGTAGAAGACCACTAGATTAGTCAGCCACAATTTGCCATGTTGGCTGTCTCTCCTCAGCTCCCTGCCTTTTATATGATTTGACATGTTTTCCAGGAGGATCTGTTCCATGATCTTACTGGGCACAGTAAGATCAGGTATTATTTTTTAAGAAGTATTTAGCAGGGGGGCAGCTGTTTTCTACTTTTTAGTATGTTGCAAGAAAACAACTAAATACTCTGTAAAATTACAGATTCACTGAAATGATAAAATCTCCAAGGAAATCTGACAGGACACAATCCTTTTTAAGCTTGACCATGAAGAAAGAGGGGGAAGCTAGCTGGTACAGGCTGTTCAAAATCCTCAGCTCTGTGAAGAAAAAACTGAATTTGGTCTTGACTGATTGTGCAAAGATAATGAATGAGAATTGTGAAGACTGAACTATGCTTTGAAAGTTATATTCAAATGTTCTGGCCCTATCTGTGTATAGCCTAGAAGTAAAATTTGAGAAGAGCAGATTTTTGCTTGAAATTTCCAGTTTTGAAGAGGACTGAAACAATCACTGGTGTTCATTCCAATTCCCTGACTGCTGGAGCCAACCCTGCATGTGTGGGTTGGTAAGTGAAGTAACAGAAGCCATTTAAAATTTGTTTTCCTAGACGTAGTAACTCCGCTGTGTAAGCCTCTTTGAATCGGACATCACGCTACTGTACTAATGCTCATGGTGTGCACATGCCTAGACGGATGGGTCAGAAACAGAACAATAATTATTACTAAAGGCTTATGTTCTCTCCCGCTGCTCTTCCTGGAAGCTCTTCATTTCTACAGATTGGGGACAATATGTATAAATCATGTCTAGATCCTAGATATGCTTCACATAAATCAAAAGTAGTAATTTTTCCAGCCAGAGAAGACATGAAGTCCTATCAATGCTTTCTATTCTGCTCTAAATCTAAATATTTTATTTATTCCATTTCATTTACTGTTAAAATTTCATCTCTAATAGGAGAGCCATCTGAAAAAGAGCACCTTTGCCCTTCTCTAACCATGCCTGCTGGAGTTTCCATGACAAAAAATGCTGGATCAGCATGATAGAAAGAGGGAAGGTGTCCAGAGTTCAACATATCTGAACATGTTTGTTGGCTTTGTTTCTCTAGTCATTACTCTTTTGAATCACCCTGGCAATCACAATCTCAGAACTGATTAATTTCGCCATTTTGGTAATTTTAAATTAACTGCTGCATTTTCAGTGCTTTCCATGAGGGGAATAAGAATCCCACCTGTGGCAAGGCTAGTATTAGGGATCCAGATCCACAGTTGGGGTGTGTTTTGAGGAGAACGCAATGGGCTGCTGGATTGTGAGCCTTCATCTCCAGCAGTGGCTGGCCCTGCGGCAGCAGCGGAAGAACAGAACGAATATCCTCCGCTGCGTCGGAGAGCAGAGTGTGTCAGAGTCTCCTCTTGTAAAGCAGTGATGTTTGTTTGTAATCATGTTCTCAACATATACCCTTGAGAGAAAATAGCATTTCAGTGAGATACAAATACTCTTTTTTTTGTTTGTTTTTAAATGAGACAAAAGCTTTGCCAAAGTGTCATGCAAGAGCAACTTTCCAATTTCCTGAAATTGTCTGAAAGAGAATTGTCGCCCCTTTCACATGCATGATCTACACTAGACAATTCCTACCTTCAGCCTAATTAAAAACATACACATTGCGATACTGTGCAATGCAGTCTGCAACACAGCTGGCAAAAATAGTGTGACCACTTTTTAGGCAATTGCGCTGAAGGCCACATGGTTCTGCTGTAAGGATTTTGGATACTCCTGCTTTTCCGAAGGGTCAGCTCCATTTTTAGGAAAACCTTTTCTCCTCCCTTTGGCCAGAAAATATACTGCTAATTATAGAGAACCTTTCCTATACTATGTGGTGGATGTCCTGTGAAGAGCAACTTCAATAACTTAAAATAACTGGGGTTATTTTTAACAGGTTGGTTGGATCTAGTTGAGCTCTTTATTTAGTAGACAAGTATTAGCACCTTAAAGTGCCTTTCTTTGGAGTAATCATAACTGTAGGAGGACTGTTCTGTGCCTACTTATGCACTTGGTCATGGTGAATTTGTGCCCATGCTTAGCAACAAGTTCTTGCTTAAATTCCATCAACTTCAGTGGGATGTAAGTGGTTGAATGCCACCTCAAAACAGAATGTTTTTCCAGTTAGAGATTTCAGTGGCTGCATATGCTCTATGTAAGTGGATATTGAACATCCACAGTCACAGGGAAATATCAGTAAGAGGTCCGGTAACCATTTGGTAAACAATTATATTTATTCCCAAGACGGTATGCTTCACTGCATTATTCTAAGTCTGTGTTTAAGGAATCTCAAGAATTAAAGACCCATCGAACTTGAAAACCAGTGATTGCCATTGCATCTGCAGCAAGCTGACTGCCAGCTCATGAGGATATTGCGTGTAGCGGCTCTTTGCAGCTCTACAATAGCAGAGCTCTCACTCCAACAGCAGGAGAGCTAGTGATTAGTGTCCTTGCAAGCTCTTCAGAACAAACATGGCATCCTCTAATTCCTAATTTGATACACACACTAAGTATGAATAACGAGGCTTATAAGTTCTGTCCTGATTCCTTTGATTACTAATAAATTATTTCCCACATATGGAAATTTGACTTTATAGACATTTTCTTTGAAGGAATTGTGCTAATCAGAAAGGCCTTCCCATAAAACAAAATTACCTTCGTCTGGTCCGTATAGGTAAACTCCTCTGTTCAGCAGCTTCCATAACAATCTCTAATGGGGCACAAATTATTGCTGAATTTCAGCTGAACTCCCTGTGCAGGGACAGATGGCATTAATATGAGTAGCAATTGAATTAACACTCAGCTACTGCTACCTCCCCAGCACAAGCAATGAAACCAAGAGAGCATTTTAATTGGGAGATTTCACATAAGTATTTAGGTTAGACAGAGATGAAAATAGGGCATTATTTATGGACGGTTCTCAGCATCCTAACTGCTTCTGTAGCTAAGTTCCTCACAAAAGAGATCAAAGAACCGTAGTAAGACCAAGCTATTTTTTAAGTATTAATGATATATTCTTCAGAAATCATAAGGGAACTTGCTAACACTCTTTGCCAGGTGTGTGCAGCGTTAGCTAGCAGGCTGAGTTTTGTTGGCATCTTCTGTTCTTCCAGGCTCTGAGCTAGCAAATATCTTAAACATCTGCATAAGCCAGCAAGGCACTTCAGTTCATGGTATCACCTACTTCGAGGTGGTGGTCTTTGTCTGTTCAAGGGCTTTACGAAAAAGGCTGCCTTTAGTCAAAAATTTAAAACGAGGCATGCGCCTCAGTTGTGAGCTGCTGGGCTGGAGTGTGGGGGCTGCATTGCTGGCAAAGAGATGGCAGACACTGCAGAAGAAGTGTTAGTACACAAAGCTCTGCATTAAATGCAGGCTGGGGGGCTTACAGCTGGAGCAAAAGACGTGACACAGCCACAAAGGAGCTCTCGCCCAGTAGGAAGGGAAAAGCTGATTCCTGTTTTCTGTGCCAGTTCCTGCACAGGGGCGGATTTGTGCTCATATTTCTGTACTCATGTTACCTCAAGAGATCCTCAGTTGCGGTTTTTTTTTTTCTATCAATACCAGAAACATAGTGTTGCGTTGATAAAAAGCAGGTGTGGTAAAGAGGGGGTGTTTCAAATACTTGGTAGTCCAGGTGCATTGATCTGGAGTGGCTGGTTTGTATTTAATTATGGTGGGCATGCATGGCTCTCATTAATCCAAACAAGCCATGACATCTTGGGGAGAAATGTCTATGTTTTGTAAAGTTTCAAAAATCTGAGACTTGAGTTTAGGAAATTGCTATGTATAATTCAAGGAATATTAAATGTACAAAGGAAAAAGCATTTTAATGTTTTGGATTTTCAAAAGCGGCACAGTACTGGCCTGTGTTCCTCTGTCAGCCTCGATAAATGTTCAGCTTCATTGGGAGCAGAGCTAGGTGAACGAAATTGATTGTTCTTTTTTGCTTTCTGAGCCATCGCGTGTTATTTCTTCCAGAACTTTACTACTATGTGGCTGTTGTAATACTAAATGGGAGGCTTCAGACATCCTCCTTTTATATTTCACATTTCTGGGCCCCTTTCCCTTACAAAGAGTCAAAACCTAACATCATGAATTAAAAAATAAGGGGGCAGGGGGAAAGCCTGCTGTGATTTCAGCTCATTCTGGGTCCCGTTCCCTGCTCTGACCCGTTTCCATCTGGGATGCATGCAGGTGATTTATCCTGCTCCCCGTGCCTCTCAGGAGTTGTTCAGGCAGGCAAGGCAATCCGGCACAGAAGCTGCTCTTGACCTTTCTCTTTTGGCTGGTACTAAGTGGGCCCTTGGGGGCGAAGCAGCGGAGGTGCATCTCGCTGCAGTTAAGCATCTGGCCAACCATTTGCTGACGTGAACTCTTCCCCCTTGGAGAAGTGTTTGAAAGATGATGTTGCTATCACCCAACTGCTAGGTGCCCCCCTCCTGCCACATCCCACTCACGTCCTCAAGGGCACCCTTGTCTAAGCAAATGTCACTCATGTAACCCAGTGAAATAGGATTGGCCACTGCGGCAATTATTTTCGTTTCCCTCACCCCCTTTTCCCCCTCTCATATTACCTGGGCTCCTGTCAGTGCACCAACTTGTTATTCCCTTTACACTCTGGGCTCGCTGCAGGCAGCAGGACGTCTCTACCTTCAGCTTCAAGGTCAGTTTAACTACCTATATCGCTTTTCTCGCCTCAAACGGTAGCATTTTGAATACAAGGGTTATTAAAAATGAATTCAAAGCACCACAGGACGTCATGTAATTTGGTTATAATTTATGGATTCGCCTAACTACTTGGTGCAGGAAAAAATGTGTCAGCCCACTGTGCAGCTGCTTCAAAGGCTGACCCTTAAGTAACAGTTTAAGTAAGGGAAAAATAAGTCCCTTTGCAGATGTGTAACAAGTTCAGAGAAAACACCTCTAATTCAGTAAGTTTTTATGATTTTTATTGTACCTCTCTGCACTGCAGAGATGAGGGTTTTATGCTGTAAAATAGTGTCGGATTGATTCAGAAGGGTAAGCACTCCCAGCACCTCAGTTGGGCTTCAGTAGGAGAATTTGTGCTTCTGGGTCTCACCAGGTTGTGTCTGATGGGTCAGACCTTCAGCTGATAGAAATCAAAAATCGTGCTGTTACTAAGGGGTAGTTACTAAGGAGTAATTGTCTGATCTATGAAAAGTCTGTTCCGTGTCTTCTCTACTCATATGAATCTATTCATAGTTTGGATTTTTTTCCCCCCACATTATTAGATTTTTATAACCATTCACTGACCTCTGGCATAACAAGGAGAAAGAAACTGAATTTTAGTTTATTTTTCATAGAGATATTCTGTGCTGTGATTAAGGCACAGTTAGACTGATGTCTGCACTGACATTGTTTCTGCACTCTGGACATTTTGTCTTAAACCCAGACCAGTCAGAAAGGTTCGAATCTTGCTCAGGCTGAGCTATGAGAAACTGAAAAACCCCACCAATATTGCTGTATGAGATTTAATGTTTTAGTTTATATCTTATCCTCTGAACCTGTAGAGTGATACAGCAAACCAAGAGCAATGAAAACTGTCTTCTGGGCATCCAGAAACGGTGTCTCATGCATGTAGTCCCTTGGGACATTTATTGCAGACGTTTCTAAGGTGCCAGCAGCTTCCAGACAGGCAGAGAAAACTTTCCACTGTCATCTGTAGGGTTTAGCTCAAGCTAAGGATGACTCAAGGAAATTATTTTGCATATATAAAAGACCAGCCTCCTTCTCCCTCCACCACATGAAAGTTCATCTCACTGCAGTGACACCGTTAGCTGAACGGCTTCACAGTTTAAGACATGCATATACATTATCTGTGATTATGAGCCTGTGTGAACTTTAGCTACGACTCTGCCATTCCTCTAAAATGTCGCTCAGGATCACATGGTGTGGCAATTAATACCACCCATGACATGGCTCAAATATTTAATCTAGTTCTATTTCTAGAAATGTCACTGTAACCCTTGTACCTTCCTTCCCTCCTTGGCTAAAAGCACATGTGCTGCCTAGTGTGAAATATAGGGTAACCGATACCTGTGTTCAAATACATTAAGAGAAATACGGAGCTGACAACTTCCTCTTTAAAAGAAGTTCAAGCAAGTAAAGAATTAATAGCAAAAGCATTATTTTTTAAGTATTAAAAGTAGTAGCAAAGTTCACAAGTTCCTTAAAGGGTAAAGAGGCAGTTTGTGCATTTCTGATGATTCGCTTGCCTCTGAAATTCCCAGAGAGGGACGCAACAGCTTCACCTATGTGCAGACCACAGGGTCTCCATGTGCCATGGGACATGGCTGAGGCACTCTGAGCACGGTGGTAGCTGTGAACCAAAGGTCCTGGAGACCCTCTGCAGCCTCTGGCCAGAGCAGCAAGGGGAGTTTTGCTATGCCAGAGTTTTCTTAAGTTGTTGATTTAAAAGAAGGACCTTTTTAGTGTTGGTGAGCAACCTGCTGTACAAAAGCCATATTTCTTCTGGAGAGTACCTTCACCTTTAACAGAAGCTTTAATCTAGGTGTAGTGTGAATAAGAAGGAAAAATGGTTTAAGGCCCTGAAATAGGCATTCTCCAATTTTTTTCACCCTGGGGTTCAAGTGTGGTTACAAACAGCCCCTCCACCTTAACTGATACTTGCAATCCTTTGGGCTGTTCCTCAGCCAGCACCAGATTTGCAGTTGTGACTTCTGCTAAATTTTGCTGATAGCTTTTGTCTCTGTGTTCTGTGCCTGGTAGGTGATACATATACTAAAATTAAAAAAAAAAATTTAAACCCAAAATACACTCCTGGCAGGACATTAATGTCCTGAAGGCTGGTTACAGGTAGCTCAGCATGTCTTGGGGGACAGCAGAGAGGTAAAGGCTATGACCTCTAAGATCATGACCTTTCAGACAGGTTTTGCTGATTCACTGGCTATAAGTCATCACGGCATATGGGAATACGGCTTTGGAAAAGGCAATGCCAATTTGACTCTGAATTTGTTTACCCTTCATGGTGCTGATGTGGTGAGGGAACGGGAATGATTTTGCTCTGCGATGAAGGAACTTTGTTTTTGCAGACACAACACCACATACTTAGTGGCTGTTACTTCAAGTCAGTGTTGCATTTACTCCCTTCACAATTAACCACTGCAGACATTGCTCCACAAGATGACTTGGAAGGAATTAATCAAAACTGTTCACTGTAGGAGGGAACCTGATGCATGGAAGATACACAGCAACTGTTTGTGAGACAACTGCTCCGTGTTTCTTCTCTCCAGTACAACAGTATTTTTGCTTTCTCCAAGTGGTAACACAAACACAAGTGATCTTGGAAATAAAACTTTAAAGGACTTGTTGCCAGTGACAAATTTTAGTAGGCGTGGTGGTGTTGGGTTGACAGTTGGACTACGTGAGCTTAGAGGTCTTTTCCAGCCTTAATGATTCTGTGTGATTCTGTGATTCCTCTCGCAGAGCCACTGACCTGTGCTCCACTCCCTGCCCTTGGGACAAAGGCATGCATAATCCCGGAGGGATACAAAAGACATCTTAGCCAGTTATCGTGAGGCACAGCCAGTAACCAAAGTATGAGCAGAATGACATAGTAAGGGGAAGATGCGCAAAGCAAGATGTCCAAGCATTTTGTAAAGCTGTCGGGTTTCAAATACTGGGAGCCATCAAAGTGTTTTGCAGCACACTCGACTAACAAGAAAAAAATAACCTTCCCTCCCACTTTCCCCATCAAAAATCCACCTGATGCTGGATACCAGCTGAGATGTATAACCTACCCTCCACCTTCAGCAGTTAAAGGATGCCCAGTTGTAGCACTGCTGAAGACTGTGCTATCTGCAAAGGAAAGAGATGTTGTAAGTGCTGGGTGACAGTAGAGCAGATCAGCCCTGACCATGGTAAGGAAAAGCAGCAGATAAATGGCTTGGATAGGACCATTGCATGAGAGCCAGCAACCTTGGCACTCACGTTAGAGAGCTGGTGACCCAAACCTGAGTGATGCCATGTGCAGCAGAAGCAGGTGCACCCTCCCAGTTGCAGCACAGGCTGGCACTGCAGTGCTCATGAGGTCTATTTTTTATATTTCTGCCATCTGCTAAGGGATTTGAGAAGCTCATGCTCTTCTCTCCCTGATATTCCCTGCCTGATCTTCTTTCCATCAGCCTGCAACAAGGTCAGTGCTGTCCTAATCTGTGGACTTGAGCTGGCACTCCAATGTATATTTCCCCACTGCAAAATACCAGTTCTCATTAATTCAGTTCAGACTGCTGTGTCTCCCGATGCGTCAGCTTCTGCTGATCTGAATATATATGGTGCTCCAGCTTTGTCATAGCCTTACACCGGAACAGTTCAGTTTAGGTCACATCTCTGCATAGTTCTTACACAATGTGCTGAAATCGCCACATCATCAAATCAGTAAGGAAGAAGCTGGCTGACTCTTAATGCACCTATCCATTACAATTTGGAAAAACAGTCTTATTACTATCAGATTATTAAATGAGTGACATATGCTTGAGGTCTCATGCATAGAATCTCAATAAATCCTAATGATTTAGGATTTAATCATTAGAATTAATGAATTCTAATGAATCTCATTAAAATTTATAAAATAAAATTATTAAGCTTTATACCTCAAAAAAAGGTGTTGTGTCAAATACCATAGAAACTAGACCTCATTTGGACAACTGGAGAAGAGATGTTCACAGAACTAGAAATCAGTGCGGGTTTAGGTGCAGCTGATTCTGTCTTACGTGCTACCAAAATAAAGTCCAAATTCACATGTAGCTTGTGGCACATGGAAAGAACTTGAAACTTCTGCAAGGCTGGTACAGTTACAAACCATGTAGCAGACAAACAATTTTTAAGTAGAAAACCATAAAGGATAATTGGGAACCATCTAAGAATATTTCATCAGTACATGCAGAATGCCACAACAGAGGAGAAAGGTTGCGTTAGGAAGCATTCCAGTTTAAAGGGAAAGTGAAAGTAATAGTAAAGAAATTGATGGGACTGATCGAGACCTCAGTTAACCAGGTTCCTGCTATTGCAGACAACCCCGTCACGTAATCTTACTCGGAAGTGTATCTGTGTCCGTATCAGAAATAGTTCCCTGACTGCTCTGATCCCCAGGCCACGCTGAGGACTGCAGTCATCACTCCCCACCCACGGTTCAGGGAACTCTGTGACTCCCAAAAGGGGCCAGCACTTGGCAGGCAGTGACCGCAGTGTGCACTCCTAGTGAACCGCTGTGGTCCCAAGGGGCTGAAATGATTTCCGAACGCAAAAGCTATTTAGTAGATGCAGAGATGCTCTGCTGCTTCCATTTTGGAGACCTGGTACAACTATTACTGGAACAACAGGACCATTCCGGTACCAGGAGGATGTTGGGGATGAAACAAAATGGAAAGAGTTCAGGGAAGAGCTAAAGAGTGATTAATAAATTTGAAAATATGATAAAAAAACTGATGGAGAGGCATAAAAAGTGATAGTTATTAAGTAGCTACATGTGGAACAAACAATGAGTAGAAATTTCTACAACAAACTGGTAAAAGTAATAACAAAGGCCAGTGATTCAAACTGAAGACAAACAAATGCAGGCCAAAAATGAAAGTTTTATTCATTTTTTTATCTCAGGTTGATTAACCCTTAGAACTCCTTTATCTCCTCCCCACCATAGCCTCTCTAGATAGTTTTAAATGGAAGATGGATGCTTTCCTAATGCAGGTGTTTTCCTTCCAGCACACTTGATCAGCACAGGCAAGGGTTAAAACTGATAATCACAAAAGTTCTTCTGATCTTGAAAAATTAATCTTTCCCCTTCCCAGCTGCACTATGGCAGCACTATAGGCATGTACAAGAAAATGGTTTTTCTATCATCACGAGCACTGGGGAAGACCCTTAGGAAATGCCTACAAAAGAAAAGTGTGCACTTTCATTTTTTAGGCTGTGCAGTGGCTAAATTTCCCTGATGAAAGTGAAATCCTTACAGTTGAGGCCTAATGATAGTCTGCAGTGAAACCTGAATCACAGCATGGTATTTCTGGTAAAGCGTTCTTAGAAAAACCTTATGTCTTTAACAACACCTTTGGCTGGAAAAATTATGTTTTTCCAAATCCACAGAGGTGGTAATGGTGCAAACTTATTGTTAGCGCAGGTTGACATTTTCTGTGGGGAAAAAAACGGCTGAATCTGCTAATGATTTGAGGTCAGATTTGACAAATAGCTTTCATGAGAATTTTTTTTAGGTTGAGACCATTGCATTCAGACTCTTTCAAAATGGATCTTTTTGAAATGTTTTGAAGCAATGCATTACTTAGAAATCATGCTATTTTTAGAGGTAAAAAAAAAGAAAACCAACAAAAAGGTCTTGTTTCCTGTCAGATAAAGTGTCTTGTTCATTATGCACACTCATTATGTAAAAAATTTGTTTGCTGAACTTGTACACCAGGTTTTTGTGCGAGTCTTTTTGTGCTATTTAGATTGTATGTGGACTACCTGTGCAAGGCGTAACATGGACTCAGTTTGTGCTGCAGTATCACATGCATTTATATTCAGAACTATAGCCCTCCCTTGTGGCAAGAGGTGTTTATTAACTCAGGAGTTACACCATTTTGATAAAAAAGATTCCAGTCCCCCTTCCACAGCAGTCCAGATGAGGTTTTCCTTCTCATAAGAAATTCTAACTCCCCTGTTCCCCTAGACCCTTTGCATTTGGCAGTCGCAAACGATGGTCCCCGCGATGGCAATGCCAGGCTGCAGTCAGAAGGTCCTACCTGAGGAGCAGAAGATCAGGCCAGCTGTCGTCCCCCAGCTCCTGCAGGCAGGATGGCCGTGTGATGCTATGACTGATGCTTCTCAGGTCACCTTCTCAGCAGAGTCGCCTTTTCTGCAGGAGTGACTGGGTTTAAAAACCTGAGGCACTTACTGGTAAAGACAGAAACTGAACTTCTGCTTACAGAACTGCAAAGTTTGGGAAGGAAATGTTAGGCTGAGGAGTGCTGGGCTTAAACTATAACAAGGGGTGTGTACTTAGACATTACTCTTAAGAATAAAAAGCCTATCTTACTCTGATTTTTTTTTTTTAGGTAGTTAACCGACGCAGTCTGTGGCATCTCCAGTGTTGGAGGCTTTTAAGAGCTGTTAGAGAAGCATCTGCCAGGTAAATTAGAGGCTGCCTCAGGGTAAGGAAAACTTTTCCTGTGATCCAACAAGGCAAGAATGTCCTGGGGGACACGGCATGCAGCCACAATGGAAGATAACATTGCCAACAAGAAAAATACTTGCATTATGGGACTTTATTAAAACTCAAAAAGGAAAACAATTTTATGAGCATAAAATCCGCCTTTGATCAGGTGTCCAAAAATCAGTCATTCTGTCCCAAAAGTACAGGCCCGTTTAATGTATCAGACCTGAAAGGGTGAGAAAACTGCTGCTGCTGCCCAAACAAGGGAGGCGGGGACAATGAAACTGTCCGTGCTGAGAGGGTCTGCTTCAGGGATTAAAGCTTGGCTTTGCACATCCAGTCAAAGACAGGCATAAATAAGAGAGAGGAGAGGGTACTCGTACTCATTCAGCAGAAGGAGTAAGGTACAACGTCCCTGTATTTCCCAGATCAGCCATGGCACAAAGCCTTCACCATTGAGTTACCAAGGAAGTCTCTTTGCCTTTTCAAACCGGTTCCTTTTCCCTCAAGTTCATCTATTTCTTTTTCCAGGTGTTTCATTTCTCTTTCTGTTCACAGGCTGTGATTTCTGTTACAACCCTACACCTCAGGCACACAGCGTAGTTCAGCCTGACAGTCAGAGACGCCAAGCGACCCGCAGCCACCCAGGGTATCGTTTGCACGCCACATTCTGCAGAGGGTTTGCTCTGCTCAGCTGCTCTCAGGACCAGGCGCTCTCTGATCAAATAGCTGTTGCAAGGGCAAAAGGAAGGATACAAGAAGCACTGAATCAGCAGCTAAACAACCTTTAGCTTTTCACAACTTCAGCGAGCATGGTTTGTCTCCCAAAAGAAATCCCAGAGAGCAGCTTCTAGCACCCTTCCACCCTCGCAGAGCTCCCATCTACTTCTCAGCTCCTCCAGAACAAATGAATGCCAAGTGCCTAGCAAAGAGCACGCTGTGCTTACCTTCCAGTCTCAGACCATAATATCGCGCTGATCTGGAGAGTGACTTTCTGGCTGGGACGTTGCTTCTATCCCTTTTGCATCCTTGATCATTGGAAAAGGCTTGAAGGTAGAAAAATATGCAGGCAGTCAATCAATAGCTGCTGTTACGAAGGATGGGATTTTCCCATCACTTTGCATTAGCACAAGGAACAGAGGTTACGTGAAAACAGCAAATAATACAGTACAGCCTTGCCAGCAGATATGTGACATGGCTAAATGTAATGACCTGTCTGAGGCTGTTGGCTTTACCTGTTAGGCTGCGGTACACACGGTAGTCAAGAGGTGCACTGCTCTCGTTATTTCTGAAGCATTATAATTATACTGTTGTGTCTCACGCTTCTTTCTAAACACATACTGCACACGATTCCTCTAATTGAATCAGATGCACGGACCAAATTTGTCCCTTAAAGTGACACAGGATTCAGAAGCTCCCAAAAAATCCAAGCTGTTGGGAGATGCTGATGAGTGCCTGGGGTCGTTGAAGTCATAAATGTCATCTGCAAGGGGATTTTGATATGGCTTCTAGTTTTCAGGACAGGATTTTGACTGCCAGCCAATTCCTTGCAGTAAAGATGGCATCTGTGAAACAGAACTATAAATACATAGAGCTGCTGTGAAAACACATGTATTGTTTCTCAGACACTTAGGTATAACAATAATAGTTCGGTGCAGATTAGTCATAAGCAAGTATTTCCAGAGTGTAGGATGGGGATGCTGCACTGTGAAAAGGCACAAAAACCATCTGCTAAATACACAGAAAAGAAAGCAGCACACAAACCTCATACTTGATTTTGATTTACAGCCAAACATTCTCCCGCTGCTGTTGCATTCATGAGAGCCTGTCCTGCAACTCTCACCTAAACGAATTCATAGACGGAGGGGAGCCACTCCCAGAGATAAGATAAGGCTACGGTCGATGATCTGCCTCCTGTCCCAGCCCGGTGTCAGCATGTATTTCATTATACTCTAGTGCTGTGCAACTAATTCTTGAGGACTCAGAATAGCTGAGGAAGTAACAATATATTCCTAATTGGAAAAAAAAAAAAATGGGGTCCCTGTGTGGTCTCTGCCCATTTCTGTTTTAGGGAAATTCTTTCAGTGAAAAAATATTGAAACTTCTGCCAATCAGTCAGCATCCTTCTCTGGAAGGAAAGTTAGATAAATGCACATTGCATTTCAAAGGCATGGAGGAGACAGGGTAACAAAATTCAGGTATGAAATTGTTTAAACAAGATACAGGACATGAAACAAATGACTCTCAAACTTGAAACACATCGGTGTTTCTCATCTGACACTATGTGACTAAAGTACAAAGAAGATACTGCTTTGCAACAGAAAACCATGCAAGCAGATGAGAAATCTTTTTACCAAGTAAGAAGATATAGATGCAACATTGCATTTGTCTTTAGACAGGAGTGGAAAAGGCGAAGTAGTACAGGGTTTGGGGCTAACTAACGCAGATCTACATGAAAATTATTGGAAATTAGAACACTTTGTTCACTGAAAATAAAACCCAATGCCTTGATGTGTTTAGTTTAACTGCCAAAAGAATGGTGAAGAGATTGCATAAACAATTATGTTTTTTAAAACTTTGAAAAAACAACTGAAGCAGCATATCCTGGGGGAAAGGTCATGTTTTCTTATAAATCTTCCATGCCCATTTCCCAAAGACAATTTACCAGAGTCCAGTTTCAAGAATAAGCTTCTGTCAATGACACAAATTGGAATTTGTGTCCTTTATTTAAACAGGAGTTATATCTTCCTGAGAAACTCACAGTCACTGGCAATACTAGTCAAATTCTGATTCTTGGAAGAAAAAATGTGCATTGTCTTCTTCAGACTTTCACAGAACATGCCATTTTCTCTGGTAGACGTAAGAGCTCTCCTGTACTCCAGACATAATGCTGGTAGAATTAAACAGAAAAAAATACACGTATAGAAATAATACATGTAAATACTAACCACTTTTCTGAACACACTATATAAGTGCAAATCAATAATAAAAATAAATTTCTTCCCTTACAGGGCTACCATTTAAAGGGAGGGTTTACTTGTCATTTGTACTGCATGAGGACTTATGGGTTGACACTGGGCTGTCTTCTCTTCCAGACATCGTATCCTCCGAGAGGAATGGCTAGCACCTTCTGTCGTCTCCTGGCTGGCCGTGCAACCACTGCACTCTTCGCAGCCGCAGGCACAGGGGTGCTAACCACCGGGTACCTCCTCAACCAGCAAAATGTGAAGGCTGCTGTTCACGAAAAACGGAAACTCTTCCCCCCAAGGTAAGGACTCCCTCCAAGGGTTAGGCAGTCAGCTGAGCATGGAGCCCTCTTAACTGGGCTAGGAGCAATGTTTAACTCTTTGGAGGAAGAAGATCCCTATCAAAGCTGCATGGTCCTCATGGGGTCACACCGTCTGTGTGTCTGTCCATGGGCTGTGTGACCTGAAAAACAGCACCCTTTATTAATAACCAGTTTTAGGTAGCATGAACAATGGCCTTCAAGACCAGAAAGCAGGGATGTGAGATAGCATCAACACTCAAAAAAACCCATTGCTGAACAATGACAAGCCTAAGAAATGTTTCAAATTTTAGGCAGAGCACTACATCAGTCCTTACTTTTATCTCATGAGCTATTGAATGTTTTGCAGCTCAACCTGTTGGACTGGCTGATTGTACAGACTCTACCATTAGGAAATGTGAAAATATTTTCATTATGCAAGTAGTAAAGAAATCTCCCATGTAAGTGCTGTACTTGAAATACTCCTAATTCTGTTACAAACTGGCTGGCTGGTGATTAGAAAATAATTACAGACCTTCTTCTCCATAAGTTGACTTTGCTGGCCATGCTTGTGAAAAACAATACGGACCAGGCTCTGACAGACCTTTTTTTTTTTTTTTAAAGTATTGAATAGTATCCTAGTTAAAATATATTCTTATAGAAATAATGGAGTTGTGCATAAAGCAAATCGTTACCAGTACAAGGTAGACGTGGTCTGACTCAGTTGCAAAAATGCCTTGCTAAAGCATAACAACTTCATTTTCCCTGGCTTAGTACACCATGCAGCTTTCTGTAAATAATAATGCCATTAAAGCAAACACATATATTGTAGAAGAGCTAGCTTCCCAGCTGACATAGATCAGACAGTCCTACTGAGGTCCACTAAGCTGTGAGAGCACCTGGGCTCCAAATTACAAAGAACTTCTTCAGCTAAACTTAATTCCCTTCCTACTTGAACAAAACAATGTTAGAGCTCTTTTCTTTCTGAATAAGAGTGTCTCAGCAGAGATTTAATGGGGCTTAGTGCACTTTCAGAGCTCACTGGGATTCATTTTCCTGATGGCCCCAAGTAGCAGAAAGCTGCAATTGCCTGTTGGTGTAGTGGTCCCACCAAGTGTGCAACGTGGGGTACTTCCAGTGACCTGAATCTTCATCTCTTCCTAAAATTCAATGCAACATATAAACCAAGAACTAATTATACTTTTAAACCATGCTGTGTACTCTGTATCTCATGATCCCTTTAACAGCTTCATAAACTAGCAAGGGTTACTCCTCAAAGGTACCACATTAATTGCTTGGGATTCTTCTTCTCTTCAGCGCAGACTATCCTGACCTCCGCAAACATAACAACTGCATGGCTGAGTGCCTCACACCGGCCATTTACTGCAAGCTAAGGGACAAGATGACTCCTAACGGCTACACCCTGGACCAGTGCATCCAAACCGGGGTTGACAATCCTGGCCACCCTTTCATTAAAACTGTGGGCATGGTCGCAGGTGATGAAGAATCCTACGAGGTAAGATGTTTCCACAACACTGTCATATTTGGTTCAGTTTTTGAGGTATCGTTCACAAGAGCTTGTTAGATGAAGACAGATTCCCAGTAGGGTATGTGCTCCTAAGATAAATTGTATCCTGGAGAGCACATAAGGGGCAGACCATGTGCATAAAGATGGTCTACTCTTTTCCCTACTCTTCCACGTTAGGAAATGCATGTACGTGAGGTGTTACTACAGGTGCCCTCTCTGCTCCAGCTGAAGTTAATAAAATGTCCCTGCTTGGGAGCAGCTGCTACCTGCCTCCAGCAGCTGCCCTCCTTCCTACAACTAAACCTAGTTTATGGCAAAACTATGTAACCCTGAGACACACAAAATAAAGGTGATGTGGAAATTACATGGTGGAACAGCAGAGGCAGAAGTCAAACAAAAATGTTTTCTGGGAAGCGCCAGATATCATTAAGCCACAGCTTTTGGATCATGATGAAAACCAAAGACAGACAGCATTAGGGTGGACAGGTTTATTTAACTCTGGAATAAGAAGAGGAAAAGAGAAGAAAATCCTTATTTTTATTGACCTCTGTGGTCTGCTTCCTTCAGTCTGCCATACAACGGCACCTATTGTTATACAGTCTTCCAACAGTATCCCAAACACTGGGCTGCTGAGGGTGGACTGGGACATCTGGCATTCTGGCCTACCAGCTCCTGTTCAGTTTACTCATTTAGATGTGCCACTGCTCCTCATCCACATGAGGGTGTGGTTGTGATTGCTGTGACACACCTGAGACAAGTGGCTCTAACGAAGTGAAGACATAGGGTACTCCTGCATGACCTAAAAACAGGAGGCAAGCTGCTGGGGGACTCTGAGTGTGTGTTCTGGTTGGTAATACGTCCTGAAACTTAATCTGGTTGCCACCATATCCAGTACCTGTCTGTGCTAAGTAGAGTAAGCTTGTAACTCAAGTAAGGTGCAATTGCACCTTCTTTTTGTTGTGAAGATGAGCAACCACTACAGAACACTGTCTAGGTCAAAAGCATCCCCTCTTTTCATATTTAGCCCTGTCTGCATTTGCAAAGCCCTCTTTACATCCAGGAGCTGAAGCTGGTGCACTTAAGCGTTTCTATGATGCTGCAGACTCTTTCTAGATTCTCTTGACTCTGTAGGTGTTTGCTGAGATTTTTGACCCTGTCATTAAACTGAGACATAATGGCTATGATCCACGGACGATGAAGCATCACACGGACCTGGATGCATCCAAGGTAGGATTGAAATAAAATAACAAGACAATAAAGGTTCAGCGCTGCTTCTTACAGGGATGATATTGTATGTAATAGTACTTTTCTTTTTCCTGATCCAACTCCAAAGACAGTAATTTTAGGGTTAAGGGAAGTGGGATGCCACTCATGGCCCTGCCTGGCTCCTAGCAGGGGGTTCAGTCTCAACGGTAGTAAGCATTTGGGCCACAGTCTCACTTGGCACTGTGGGTCTGTTCATGAGCTTACAGATAACCGTGTGTCTAAGGGTTGTAATGAAAGCAGGAGTTGACTCCACTACGCCCATGTGCATGTGATCAGGCCTTACCTCCTGCTTAATATTTCCTTCATAGTTCAACTACGCTGTGGTTTAGCATCTTGTTGGGCTTTCCTCTTTCAAAGGATCTTCCATACCTGGCCCCCTGCCTCTGCCCGTATCCATGTTTCCAAAAGTCACGCAGATTTCTTCATATTTTGGGACCGCAAAGGACTAGCTGGTTACTTTGCCACATTCATTCAGCCAAAGAAACTTGCTGCTCCTAAAAAAACCTCTTGGTGTCTGAGGGGCTCCTGGTATCCTGAGTATTTGTGATCCTCATGGAGAGGTCGTCATGCCTGGGCAGAAAGATGCCCCTCTTTTTGTATGATGGGATTTGGTTTTTTTTTAATGGTGGAGTACAACATGGGGGACTGCATGTGAACTAATGAAATGTTCTTCCTTCAGATCACCCATGGTCAATTTGATGAGCACTACGTCCTATCATCACGGGTGCGGACTGGCCGCAGCATCCGGGGCCTCAGCCTTCCTCCTGCCTGCACCAGGGCAGAGCGGAGAGAGGTGGAGAATGTTGTGGTCACCGCGCTCGCTGGGCTGAAAGGAGACCTCTCTGGAAAGTACTACAGCTTGACCAACATGTCCGAGAGGGATCAGCAGCAGCTTATTGATGTGAGTATAGCTCCAGTGCTGACACCACCTTCATTTACTCTCATTTATCTTAATCTTTGCCTTTCTTTGGGGTACATGCTTTCCTGTGTAGCTAAGGAGGATAATCACAGCATTAACCCAGTAGTTAATGGCCTGTCAATATTTTTAATATAATGGCAAATCATCCGGGGACTGTATTTTGGCTAAGGACATACTGTGCAGGTCCAAAACATGGAGTTATATTCCAGATAGCAAGATCTGTGTCAAATCAAATACACGTGGTTGCTGCCACCTCTTCGGACAAACAACAAAGTATTCAGGACTTTTTCTTGGTCATTTCCTTGAGCAAAGATTGCTATTTTCTAAATTAATAACCATTCTAACTAAAAATACTACACTGAGATAAGCATTACGTATTATCTGTATTCTGGACTGTCGGGGTGGGGGGTTTTGGCTGTAATTTCTTTATGTCAAAACTACACTAATTCTAACTTCCCAAAAATGGCTGTAGCCAACTGCACCCAGGTGACCTTTTCCCAGTCCTGTAACTGTGTTGAAGGACTTGAAGGATCAGGCCCATAACAAGAGTTTTCATTGTCACACAGATGGAAACACAAGGATTTTCATCATGGATTTTTGTCACAGCATGTGACATGTCAAACAAACCTTGAATGTGCATTTTAAATACCCAAAGGAATGGCTGTACCCTGTTAGCTATATTCATGGCACATTAATCCATAACATCAACCAAAAGGGAGTTGATGAAGTAACATAACTATTTATAACCCTGGAACTAGGTGTCACAGTATGGATTAACCAGGAGTTAAGAATTTATGTAAGGTCAGTAACTTTTAAAATTGAATGTCCTTGGTAATATGCTTATTGACAAGATGTTGACGACCTATTGTAGGTTTTATTTCATTGCCTTTTTCAGCAGGAGAGAGCTCCTCAGAAAGCAGAGGTTGAAATAGGAGTGTGGAGAATATAATTCCTTCATGGCTTAAGGCTAAGTCCTTTGGGAATGCCTTCACAGATTCAGCATTTAGCTTGTTTTATTTTTTTATGTTTTATGTTTTTATTGTTTTATGTTTTTATGGTAATGCAAATTTATAGAAATCAGGGCATTGAATGTTGTAACCTCGGATTCCATCTTTAACTTATGCCATTGCTTACCTCCTCCAGTACTTTAGGACCCTGAACCTCTATGGTATCAGGCTTTCCACCAGCCTTTAATAAGCACCATTTAATCTCTGTAAGATCAAATCAGCGCTAGCTGAATGGCATTCAGCACAGAAGGCATTTGGTACTTTGCAGATTGGGGCCATATGCACGTAAAGGAAACTAATAGCGCTCAGCTGTTTTCTTGCAAAAAGGGAAATTTTTCTTTCAAGCAAAAGTGTCGGCTGGAGCAAGCTGAGGAAGGAAATGTTGTGTCCCCGTGATGAGCAAAGAGAACTCTATACCTTTTCTTTCTGCATGGTTGGAGTTCTGGCTGCATCATGTCCATCACAAGGTATTCAAAGACAAAAACCTAAAATTCTCCGCTAAGGAGAAAAAGAAGTAAAGCATATCAACTTGTCCACCATGTCATATTTATTCTGGATAGCTTGCCTCACTATTCTTAATTATACTCTAGATTTAAAAAAAAACAAAAACCAAACAACAACTCCTGCCCAAACCCCCCACAACATTTGATGGAAGTGTTTGAGGAATTAAGAACCAATAATTTTTCAGCACACACATGAAAATCAAATACTCATTTGCTTTGGGGAAAAAACAGCTCCTTTAAAAAAAAAAAATAAATGATCTGGAATGTGGCAAATTGGTGGCACAGCAAATGCTACATTTATTAAATCAGAAATAGCATCTCTGTTAAGGAACAGAACAAGTCTGTGATTCCAGAAGGTCAAGTTTAGCACTGATGTAATTCCTACCTTGCCTTCATGCTCAGAATAAATTGCTCAATCTCTGTGCTGGAGAAATATCTTTTCAGAACTAGCTTTTTTTTTCCCCCCAGTCTTTAAGGACTCATTGCCTTCTCCTACCCTGAAATTTGTCTGTATGCAGAGAACATCTCTGGTTCTAGCAGTCAGGTCCCTCCAGAGCACCCTTTGGTGTGTGTATGTGGTATTAAGTCCCCACCTCCCATTCCTCCTTACATTTGAAAAATATTTTTGGCAAAACAGGGTCATATTACTAATGTCAGTGAGAATCTGCAAGACTCAAGAAAATCACCTGGGTAAAGTGCTTTTAGTTTTCAAAATAAGGAACCAGATTCACAAGCTGTACTATGTGATTTACTTGTACATTGATTGCCTTCACATAAAATGTCTTAGACAGTATTATACTGCTTCCTTGAATAAACTTGAATTTTGTTTTGTTTTCTCTCTCTCTTTCTCTTTCTCTCTCCCTTTGGCCCCATTTCGGTGTCCAGGACCATTTTCTCTTTGATAAGCCAGTGTCCCCTTTGCTAACATGTGCTGGGATGGCACGTGACTGGCCAGATGCCAGAGGAATCTGGTATGTTGTGTGACGTGCAGAACCTTGTGTCGTGCTTTAAAGATTGTGTATAAATCTCCTTGCTTGTCCTAACCTTGCAGCCACTCTGTCCCCATACTCACAGCATGTTCAGTTTGCTCTTTAAAAAAGTTTTCTTGCTTAATTTAAAAAAAAAAACCAAAACCAAAATCCAGTAATGAACAACAGAATAGGTAAGAACTTTATATTCAAGAAGCCATCACTCATATCATCCACACAACACAGTGTCATAGGCATGGCTCCTTCTTCGGGTTTTTGTCTCCATTTTTTCTATTTCTAGATGAAAATGTGATTTGGGAAAGAGCCTGTGAGTCACCATGCAGGCGGCAGAGCTGAGGTTACAAAAGCAGCTCTAACACCAGATTGTAGCTGCGCTGTCAGCTAGGAATCACCGGCCACACAGCTGCAGGACACCACATTGCAAATTCCTTTCCCCCTCCTCACTGTCAAGAGACAGAGTGTTATGTTAATTCCCAGAGCTGAGAGTAACCCTTTCTTTCCAAATGAACCGGACAAAAAGGAGATACAGGAGTTGAATTTCCTATTTTGTTCTAGGTCTGCTTCTACTTTCACAACACACTTGACATATTTTGTGCCCAAATGCAGTATTTTCTGGGGAGAGAAAGGGATAATAGCTCTGAGATCAGTGCATGCACCCGCTAGCAGGGGATGGGGCAGCTGTGCGGTGCGTAGCATCTTCATCCGTCCTGGTATACTTCTAGGCACTACCAGATGCTTTAATTCTGAAAAATTAGCCTCAAAAGGATTCTGAGGAATCACCTACCTATCTCCTTGCCCTAGGCAGGTTCAGGACTTTCAGAGGAGATGGGATTTTATGTGGAAAAACCCCGCAACTGTTCCCCAAGCAGTGCATGACAATACTGCCTTATGTTCAGAAGCATGGCCAGTATTACTGCAATGAGCTAAACATGATTTCTGTCGGGGAGCAGGCGCCATAAAACCTGATCACCCATGAAACCTAATGACCTGCTGGAAATCTGTGAGGATTTTTTTTATGTCAACAAGCTTCAGATTAGTTCCCTGGTCCCCATCTAAATCTGAGGAACAGGAAAAGGAGAAATCTGAGGCATCCCATTCATTGTCTCTACAAACAAACAGGAGAAGTACCAACAATATAAATAAATACTGTCCAGGGATCTCCTGAATAAAACAGACGTGGTTTTTGGCTTGTTTTACATGTGAAATATCAGGCAGACTGGAAAAAAATTAGTACGATTGGAAAGTATTTCAGTAAGCCACATTTGGAAAACCTGCCTTTCTCTTGCAAGAAACTGTTGTCAAAAAGAGTACACGTTCTGGAAATTATTTTGCTTATAAGGATTGTGATCCTGTCCTTGTTATGGGCTGCAGGACTATTCCCACCAACCCCATTGGCAGGGATGGCGCAGTTAAAATGCACTCAATGTGGCCTCCCTCCATGTTCCTTAAAGCAGTGGGGGGACTTAGTTAATTAGAGGGTGAGCTGAGTCAGGCCAACCTCAGCCTATCTGGAAAACCCTCCCCTGATCAGTCGTACGTGACTGAAGATGATGTAACTGGACTGCGGGTGACCACAATGTCATGTTTACATCTGGCAAACTCAGAGTGCCAAAAAGGGAGTCGCAGTTAAAGACCAGCTGAAAGTCAGGCTCTCTGTGAACTTTAACTTTCAGATTCCATGTGTTTCAAGCCTGGTAATATTCCACTGTTTGTCCTAATGAGTCTGATCCCATCAATCACCTTCTACATGCTGTAGAAAGGCAGAGAAAGTGGAGAAAAAGCCAGGAAAAGCAACCTCAGGTTTGACCCAGCGTTTAATAAACCTAGCCATGACTGATCTGTTTGAAGCAAGAGTGGGTATCTTCAGGCATTTTCATCTTGACTGACAAGCCAGCATCGCTAATGTGCTGTCTGGAAGCAATGTGCAGCTGCTGTCCTCGGACACGTAACTTGACTGATGTGGTGATCCAGTGCTACCAAGCGATGCAGAGGGCACTAGGATTTGATTTAGGGGAGAATACAATTAAGGAAGGACACATTGCTTGGCCCCTAGCAGCATGCAAATGTTAGGGTTTTTTTCCTAGCTGCACAGTTTTCTAAGAACGATAAAAACCGTCCCCGCTGATGGAGGGTGCAGGGCTTGGCTTTGCCCTTTGCTGCACCTCCCAGCTGTGCTCGTGCTAGAGGACCACACGTATTTCCTCACTCAGCACCACGGCAGCATGATGTGATCAGAAAAACTGCTCTCCTCGCTGTGCCCAAGAAACACGCGTAATGCCATTGGCATGCGGGATCCAACTGTGAAAGCAGCTCAAATCCCTAACTCCGCAGGACAATGTTATTTTGCTGCGCTTAACCTCTCCACAGCCCTGAAAGACTGTGATAAAGCTAAGGATACTAAGGATTATTTTTCAGGGCTTGTCTTTTTAAAGATACTCTTTTTTTTTTTTCTCTCAACCAGGCATAACAATGACAAGACATTTCTTATCTGGATTAATGAAGAGGACCACACCAGGGTGATCTCCATGGAGAAGGGTGGCAACATGAAACGGGTGTTTGAAAGATTTTGCCGTGGTTTAAAAGAGGTAGTATCACAATGAGTTTACTATTCCCGTTCGTTTATTGTTGGGCTGCTGTCGGCACTGCTTACCGTGGTTCATACTGAACTGCCATCTCCGGGAGCAGCAAAATGAAGTAACACCAGTTCACATAGCAACCCACACTAATGCAGTTAAAGAAGGAAACGCGGGCAAATTGCTAGCTGAGTTTTAGGGAAAAAATAAATAAAAAGTCTTTGTAGCTTTTGTATTAAAACCTTCAGCACAAGCTGGCTGAAGAAATATCCCCTTTTTGCAGCTTTGTGCCTGCGGGCTGTGGGAATTCGTAAATCAAGCATTTTATTTGGATTGCTTGGTTTGCTTGAATGAAGAATTTATTTGGCCCAGCCTCCTGGTTCTCATCCCTGATGCTGGGAGCGGAGTGGATGCTGCTGAGGTTGTGCGCAGGACTGAGAACTTAAAGACCTCTGGGCTCACTGCCAATTTGGGGGAGATATGGAGTTTTGCGATTAAAATAATAAAAACTGATAGCCAGGCCTCCTGGTTTAGCTATTCATAAAGACAAAAAAAAGCCTTCATGAGATGGCGTGTGGATTAAACCAGTTTTGTCTAGACAATCCCAGGCTTAACTGCAAGTTGGCTCTGGCCCTGTGCAGCCCTGTATACTGCTCTGGCACAGAAAAAGTTGGTTTAGCAAAAAAAGAGGATTTTACTGTGTCCCACAGGCGATACAGCAAGGTGCAGTGGGACAGGTGGTGTGGCCAAACACTATTCTCCACTACTCTTGTCCACACCATTCCTGGTTGGATTGCCATAATACATGAAACCCCAGAGGTTAAACTATGTCAGACTGAAACTGGCTTGAAATTGTCTCCAAGACTGTAAGAATATTCAGGCTGCATAAAACAACTATTTCTCCCCATTGGGGTCCTTGGCAAGCTCACTTCATCCGAACTGTGGAGGAACAGCATTTGCCTCCATCACACTGCTTTTCTTCCTGGGTACGGAAATGCATATTGGGACAGCCTTGGACTGCTTGCTTCATTCTTCTTACCTTGGCAAAACAGCTCCTCTGGCTTTCTAGAGACATCCCTGTCTCAGAAACCCCCCAACAAGTGTCAAGCTGATACAGCTGTGCACCACCTTCCGCATCACTTCACAGCTCCCAGCCAGAACAAGCAAGGCCGAGCAGGGAGAGCAGGGAACTACAATCTCTTGATTGTGGAAGCAGAGGAAGTTCAGAGCATTTATGGGGAGGTTTGAGCATGTAGTGTGTTTGGGAACACAGGAAAACAAAAGCACCTAATGTATGCTGCTTTGGCATCGGGGTGGTTGGCTGGGACCCTTCAGGTTTCCAGTGTATACCCATGAGACTGAGCAGTGCACAGGGTGGTGGCCCAGGTGACATGGCTTGCGGATGCCGTTCCCAGCTTTGCCTCTGCCACTGTGCTTAGCGCACGTTCAGCAGAGGTGGACCTATGGACCTGGCCGTGGGAAGGGGTCGGACTGCTCTGGGAGCTGCGGCCAGAGCAGGTGTCTGAGGCAGGAAATCAGGTCTAGTTTCCCACCATCAGTTCTGGTGTCCTCACACAATATAGAAATGATGTTAGGAGAGTCCTTTATTCTGTATCCTTCTGCAGAATGGAAGTGCTCACCTATATTTGCAGAGGTCTTGTGAGCATGAGCTGGTTTATGTATCTCATTCTCCTCTGCAGGAGAGGAGAACTGAATTGAAATTGTATTTGGATCGCAGAATTAAGTCCAGTAAGAGTAGATGAGTGAACAGAGTATCAGCCTATTCAAAGGTCAATAGACCCTTGTGATTTTTCTGTGGATGATTGTATCACTCTCCTTTCTAATCTGGTCAGAGATCCACTAATGAAAAGCATTATACACAAGCTATGTTGCCTCCCTGTAATGGAAGTGTGGCTGTTAATACTAGGCATTTAGAAGTCAAGTGTCCTCCCCCGAGAGTCATGGCATCACCTTGAAAATCACACAAAGCTCAGCTTCAGCTCCTTTTGTTTGCTTCGTAGCATTTGAGTCCTTTGGGCTTGTGTGTTGCAACCTTGCTCCAAAAATACCAAGGTCAGAAACACATGGCAAAAGCCGTAATTCTTATGTGAAGATACGTCTTCATGGGCTAAGGCTATACCAAACCACCATGACAGGGAACTTTGTGACAAAGTGACAGAGTTTGCAAGCTAGTGGTCCTGAGAAAACGATGAAGAAATCCTTGTAATGTGCACTGGGGATCTTGGTGTCTGATGAATGCAAACATTTGCATCAGATCCAAACCAGACTGTACTCAGGTGTAAATTTATGCAACTCCACTGGCACTAGTGAAGTTCATCAGCAACACAGAGACATGGTGAAAAGAATCTCAGCTATAAGCAGACATCTTAAAATAAGACATTTGTATGCTGCCCTTTTCTTTTTGCCTTTTTTTTTTTTTTTTTCCATCATAGGTGGAAAGATTAATTAAAGAACGGGGCTGGGAGTTCATGTGGAACGAGCGTCTCGGATATGTTCTGACCTGTCCTTCCAACCTGGGAACCGGTTTACGCGCTGGAGTCCATGTTAAGCTGCCCAGGCTTAGCAAGGTACGTAAGTCAGTTAAAAGGCCAGTGACATAAGTCAGCTCTTATGATTTATAAAGGAACAAATGAAAAATGACAGCTTACAGAGACTGCACATTAGCATGATGTGTAACAAGGTCCCAGGGATAATGCACGACTAATTGAGCACACTTTTATTCTGCAAATTATTGTATTTGTTATGGAAATTAATCTGCTCAGCAGACAGAAGCCAAGACAGGCTCTAATCCAAGGACTGAGAAAACTATCCACCTCTGCCCGTATTTCTGGAGATGCTATTAAGTCACGGATAATAGCATTGCAAGGATTCAGCACAATAGGCAGGGTAAAATGCAACAAGTTCAAATCTGTTTTTTTTAATAGGATCCCAGGTTTCCAAAAATCCTGGAGAACCTGAGGCTGCAAAAGCGCGGCACTGGTGGAGTGGACACGGCAGCTGTAGCAGATGTGTATGATATCTCCAACCTGGACCGCATGGGTCGCTCAGAGGTAACCTGTTCTTTTTTTTTTCCTTGCTTTTTCGCTGAGATCTGTACAGATACGAGTCAGTTTCCCTCTGGCTGGGTTCACTCCACTGACCTCAGTGGAGCCGTGGCAGTTTTTACTTCTGATGAATCTGGTCCAATGGAAATGCTTACACAATGAAAAATTACTGATGTCCATGAAGTGCTTGCCAAACATTCCTGTTGTGGTAATGAAAAACAAAAACCCTGAGCAAGTTCCACAAACGTGACTTGTCTGCACCATGTGCCGAGGCTTTCCATTGAGAGCACACGGATGCTGGCAAGGTTTGGCTGTGGTAACAGGCATCCCTCAGGACGATGTTTCTGAGCATCACAGCACAAGCTCGTAGACCTGTCTGCCTGCTGGAGTGCACAGCTATGAGATCGGTGCCCGGCTGTCCCTGCAGCACTGGGCATGAGATACGTGTGTAAGATGTCGTACACTGGGCACTGAGCTATCTACTACGCATGGGGCAGGTACCTGCTGTACCTGCTGAAAAATGTTGGGGAAAGAAGCAGGGATTGAGTCCTAACCCACCCAGGGAGTCAGGCACTGCAAGCAAGACGGTTTAAAGGTGTTGTTTTCCTTCTAGTATTCAGTCATGCGCTTTCTCCACAGTTAGACAGCAGGACAAGGCCAACCCTTTCACTCCAAAATAATTGAGGAGGAGGAGTTAGTGCCATCTTCACTGTCCTGTGTGGCTCTGAGCAGAGGATGTGGGAGAGCTACATTTAAATCAGGGCAAAGATTTAAATGTCAGCTCTGAGCCCTTCCTGTTGGGCTGTAGGCTACGATGAGATCGGTTTGTCTCAGACATCTGTTTTGAAGCTATTTCAGTTTGAATGAGTATTTGTTACACCAGAGAGTGGAAATGACCCTACAGCCTGGTGGTGCTGCTGCTCTCCTGGGAGACTCGGGTCCCAGACCTCATTCCAGTTTCATATTTAAGTATTTTATAAAGCAGAACAGCTCCTAAAAGCAATCCTACTGGAGGATGGGGGAGAAGCAGCCGTGTCAGAGCTGTAGCCTCCTCCCACTAGCTCGCCCGAGCCAAACCCTAATTCCAGGTCACAGGCTGCAAGTCCTGTGGCACCACTACAGCCTCCCTTTCCTCACCGAGACCAGGGCTGTGTTCACCCTTGGCCATGTCAAGAACAACTGCAACAAAAATTTACCTTGCAAGACCCTGTGACTCCAGTGATTTGAGCACTCTGCTAGTAGATAGGAGACAAAGGTTCAAACCTTCTGTCAAACATGTTGCAGCATTCTGTCAAACGCTGCAACCTCTCAGCTATGGTCAACTGGGCAGGCCCTAGTGGGACTGGTGTCTCCTGAGGACCCTTTTTCTCCACTAGCAATGCAATACATGATTTGGGCTCAGATGCCAACCTGCTTGTACATCTCAGGATTTGAAGGGCTGCCTGCTTGCCCAGCAGCAAGATTTTAATCACCCTGTGGGCTTTGCTGCAAGTTAAAACCCCACTGCAAAGAAAAGCATGCTGTCAAGGTGTGTTTGCCCAGAACAGCACAGCACCGAGAAGCTTTGGCAGCTTAGATATGGATGCAGCTTGGTCCTGCTGCTGCAGCGCGACACCCGAGTTCAGCCTGATTCTTGGTAGGTTTTCATGACACGAAAATAACCCTGGGATAATGCCGCTGGGTTGCAACTAGATTCAAACTGGTCCACAGCCAGCCAGCTGGCTTCCCTTCCTCACTCACCTTGGGTTTTCTGCCACTGGGACAGAGCCAAGCCAGGTCTCCTGTGCTTTCTTATTCGGACATGCCCTTGAACATCTTCACTGCCAAAGGGCATTTGGACAGGGGGTCGGAAATTTTAAATTTTGGAGTTTGATGTAGGTAGCTATGTTCCTTTGGATCTAAACCAAAATAAATAGGAATGAAAAGCTATTAAGCTGTACTATTTGCAAAACCAGTATGTGACAAAGACATTTATTAATACCTGAAACATCATCATGTGTGCTTTATACTAAAATAACACTAATAATATAAAAGGATTACACAGCATGATTAATTAATGAGTTCTACTGACAGATGGCCTAAGCCTACAAATTTTTGCTTATATGAAGATTTCCACTGAAGTGATTCCTCGTACAGGATTCAAAAGATTAAGCCAATAGATAAGATACAATCCCTACCTTGATGATTTTGAAGTCTAAATAAGACAAGACAAACTCAAGGGGATAGAAATGTTTTATTATAAGACATATTTTTTCCAGTACATAATAAAATAAATTCCATTATGTGGTAACTGTGTTTGCAGAACTGAATTATGTTCCCAAAGGTGCAAAATAAAATTGTTTGTATTTTTGCTTTGTTTCAGTTACTGGTCAATGCAAACTTAATATGAAATTCCTTTTCTCCTCGAGGCTGCAAATTCAGACCTCTGATTTCCCAACACAGCTGGTCTGTAAAAGACAATAAAATAAACTGCTAAGCCACTGAAATGCTTTATAGTAAAAACAAATCCCTTGAAAATCCGCGACTGTCACAATAAAGAGACAATGGGATTTAGTCTTCGCATTCGGTTTTAACAAACCAGTCATTAAAGGTTGCTAATGAACCATTCCATGAGGATTAAGAAAAATCAGTGCTATAGCTTCCTGGCTAACAATACCACAGGGTCTGTGGTCCTTGGATGTCACCGCCTGTGAAGAAAGTCTGTTGGGAACAAGGCACCTTGTATTCTTCAGTAATTTTGAAAAAGGTTACAAAGACACCACTACTCTATGCCATATAGAATTGCAAATTTTGGTGCTGCTCTGGGCCTGGAGCTAATCCCACCCCTGCCAGTGTAAATCAAGAGCTGAAAACAAAGGAGAGCTGAAAACGGATGATGTAGAGCCAGCATGAGTTTAGGATGAACATCTCTGCTTCAGAGATGTGGGTCCTGGGCTTGGCAAAACCACCTCAGCAAAGCCAGCACGCTTGGCAGAACGAGTAGGACGTCCTTCCCCACAGCTGACGAATCATTGCAGCAGGGCTCATGGTCATCTGTATGGTCCTGAGCCGTGCCTGTGAAGGACTACAAGACTCTGGTTCATTGAGCTCTCTCAGGCAGTCTAAATGGCTGTGGTGAAAGAGGTAGTCCCGCCATCATCCCAGCCCAGCCATGTGAAGGACTCCTACCCCGTGCCTCCAGCAGCATTCAAGGCCGGTGTGAATCAGGGCAATGAGCCTCTGTCTTCTTCTCCTTGCACCACCAAGCCAGTTAGTTTCTGTCTGACTCTGTGCTCACATAAATGCCCATGCAAGCACAGGGGCGGTACGGGCTTGGGAGCTGGGAAGACACAGCACCGGCATTAGCTGCTTCAGCTTGAACTGCCCAGGGGTGCTGAGCACTCGCAGCACTGCTGTTTTGGTTTCTTTATCCTCGTACATGAGTGTGGGGAACACAACAGACAGGCACCCCCGGCTGTGCCAGGCGTTACTTTTCAGCAAACATGTGAGGAGGATCCTGCACCCTCACGGTGGTCACCTTTGAAATAGGTCTCTCAACTCATGCCTAAACATTTTCTGTAAGGACTTCTGTTTGTTTGCTTTGTTCCTATAGGAATATGAGTAGGAGCAGAATTTGGTGGAAATAACTTTAGGGACCTGTTTGAAAATTTCTGTTGCTGGCAGCCCAAACTCAGGGCAAACAGGAGAAGGGAATTATTATGGCTTTCCACTGGACCAGCATGACCCATACTCCCCGCGCCACAGGGCGTGTGACCTCTATGCCATGACCCTCCTTACTTACAGCTTTACCTGCTGTCGTTGCAGTACAAGCCAGTTTTCCCTTCCTCTATTAGCAGCATTAGCTAAAGATTCTATTACTACTATTTTCTTCTTCTTGTTGTAGGTGGAGCTAGTCCAGATTGTCATTGATGGGGTCAATTACCTAGTCGACTGTGAAAAGAAACTGGAAAAAGGTCAAGACATCAAAGTGCCACCACCGTTGCCTCAGTTTGGCAGGAAGTGATCTTGCTGGTGATGGCTAGCAACTGATGGAAAATATGGCTGCCATTCTGACAGAAAGGCACCTCTGTACATTGCTGTACAAATATCTTGTGTAATAAAACACTACCTGATACCTGATGTCTCCTTAGAAGCCTGGCTGCACTAGCAGAAGCTAGTCTTCGTGCCACTTTACTAGGATGCACCCAATACAGCCACCATTGTACGCTCTTCTGTAGGGACTGCTTCCCTTCCTTTCTTGGTTGGTGATAAGAAAAGTACTACCTGAGTAATGCAAAAAGCACAAATCCTTAATTCTAGCCTGCATTTGCACTTACAGCCATATTTACGAAGTCCTATGAGCACCCGATTTTCATTCACAGATGCACTTCTCTCCAGTGACTGTCCAGGCAGCCGAAATCTGCCGGCCTGAGGGGCAGGTGCCGTGAAGTGCTCCTTGCTTTTTCAGCAACCATTGGACACCACGGTGAGTTCAACAGTTAACTGGAGTAGGCAGCTGCATGTCCATTCAGCCTCTGAAGTCCACCACTTGACCTGCCATCAGAACTCAATGGTGTCTCTGCCTGGGAGCTGTCTCTTCTCTGTCCAGGACTGATCTGCACACAAAATTCTTTACCAGGTCATCCCAAACCCTCAGACTTTTTTCACTCCTGGAGAACACACCAGGTCACTTCTCATCTGTTTCCCCCAGGCATCATTTCTGGCCTGTGGCCTTGGGCTGCAGCAAGCTGGCCAAAAAATCAGCAAGCAAATCAGTTTGCTGATATTCTGTATCCAACATAAACCTGCCAAGCATGGTCTGTCCCAGTATTCTGCAGCTTTCCAGGCAGTGGGGACCAGGCTCAGCCAACCATCACTCATCAAAGTGCCTTAGGATGTACCACCACTTTGAGTAAGATCTCTGTACTCACCACTATTCCATGTGGTGAGCAGCTTGGTGGAAAGAAAAAACAGCAGATGCTAACAGTCCTACTGATGGCTTCTTTTTTGCATACTGAAATATATTCAGTGTTTCACAGTAACCACATTCAAAACACCAGTTCTCAGGGAAAAAAAAAAGTCAAAACATGCTCTGACAAATGTGCTGTCTGTGTTGCTGTTGAGTGGAGAGTAGTATCAGCAGAAAATATTTCAGGTCTGTGTAGACAGCAAAATGACACTGCTGAGGTGCCCATTGCTACCGTAGGTATGGGTATGTCTAGGACATGCAGTCCACTAGTGTCCAAACTGGCGCTTTGGAGCCCATTGCAGCACCTTGAGAAATGGTAGTTTAGTTTTTAAAACTCATGCAGTGCAAGCTCTGAGAGAACATTGATAAAACATGTGTTGGTCCTAGTTTAATTCTCATTTGGTAGGAACTGCCCTAACAAAGCATCCCTCATCAGAAACCTCTCAGCTGACATCTGGTGCAAAGCCCCTCAAGAAGGTTCTTCAGTGAGTCATATCTGAAGAGCTGTGACTGGATAGCTAGGCCATAACCAGTTACAGACTTTAAAAATCACAACTGGAAGCTAATTGAGAGCTAGATGGTGAATTAGCAGCTCTTGGAAATCAGCAGCGTGGTGTGCTCTTGTTTCTTGCTCAGAAGGAGAGCTGTTGCATATAAAGTAGTTTGGAGCTTCCGTATGATTGCTGTTTCTTCCTCACCTATGCTGCGTACATTCCCTAACATTTTGCTACCAGCTTTCTAAATGGTGGTTAATAATAGTAATTCTGGGGGAGGGAAAGAGACTTCTCCTGATTTCACATAGAAGGCAAACACGTAAAACTGGAAAGACTTCTCTGTTAGATCGCCAAAACACTCACATCAACACAAAATTGGACTGTGGGCCAAATGTTCTCAGATTATAGCCTCTACTTGCTTTTCTCCTGCTGACTTGCAAACTGCTGATAGGCAGTGCCACAAAGTCCAGCTGGCAGCCATTTACTAATAGCATTCCTGAGGGGTTGATACTGGAGCTGATGATACTGTTTTAATACCTTTAATAATGACCTGGGTGCATTACACAGTCAGCTAGTCCACTGCTGGTGCTAACTAAAAGGGAGCAGCTGGCATACTGGAGAGCAGGGCTGCTCTTCAGAGTGCATTTGACTGTAGAAATGGGCTGACAGAAATCTCACGAAGTCCAACAGAGGCACAGGCAAAGTTCTGCACCTGGGATGAAGCAACTCCACGCAACAGCACAAGCTGGGGGACAACTGGGTGGAAAGCAGCTTTGCAAGGACTTAGGGTCCTGGTGGACAGCAAGTTGAACATGAGTCAGCAGTATGCCCATACTGGGCTGTGTTACATGTCAGTGTAGCCAGCATCTTGAGGGACATGATTATTACCGCTCCGTTTGGTACTTGTGCTACTTCATCTGGAGTGCCGTGTCCAGTTTTGGGCTTCCCTAGTACAAGAAAGACAGTGACAAACTTCAGCAAGTCCTGGACAGGGCCACCAGGATGGTCAGGGGTGCTGGAGCATGATGTATGATGTGAAGCTGAGGGAACTGGGTTTGTTCAGTCTGGAGAAAAGAAGGCTAAGGGGAGATCTTACTGATGTCCACAACTACTGCATACATCAGAGGATGTAGAGAAGATAAGCTCAAGACTCTTCTTGGAGGTGGACAAGAGGCAACAGACACAAGCTGGGACACTGGAAATTCCAGTTAGTTATTAGGAAGACCTTTTGCACTATCAGAGTGGTCAAACATTGGAACAGTCTAGGAGATACTCAAAACTCAAGGAACAAGGTCATACGCAATCTAAGTTGGCCCTGCTTTGGGGTTGGGGTGGGATGGGTGGGATGTGTTGGATCAGATCACCTCCAGACCTCCAGCCTACATAATTCTGTGATCCTGTGATTGAATCAATTATTACAAAATGCCCACAGATGAGTAAATAAGCCAGAGAAATGCCATGGCCAGCGCTCTGGCCAGACATGGAATTAAGCCTGTACAAAATATGGATACATACACCCTGATACAATTTACTCTCTGCTACAATTAAACTGTCGCTTTCTCTGTGTTGTTGGCTTCTAAGTGTGTCCTTCACAATCAAATACTCTTCCTTATATGGATTATTTTGTAAAGACTTGTTATTTGCCATCTACATTTTTCACTTCTGTGACCTTTCTCACTCTCCATGGCCTTTATACTGGCAGCAAGAGTAACTCAGCTAATGAATATGAATGATGTATTTTCATTCTTCATTCCACATTACTAATATTTTTACATGAAACTTACATCACATATCTATTAATGTTATGCTGGACATCTTTACTCAGTCCTACTCAATCATTACGTTCCTCAGACCCGTTTGCTGTCTGCTTGGACCACATTTATCTCCAAGCTGAGTATGTCCTGGGGCTGGGGCATGTGTGTCTGGGGGGGGTCTGTTCCTGTAAGCCTTCAATGACAGCTTAAAGGCAGCAACACTGCAGCTGCACTGTCTCCAGAGGATATGCTCCGGTAAACGGGTGCAGCAGGAAATAAGCAACGTAAAAGGTTATCAAACAAAAAAAGAGAATCATACAGATTATGATTCAGTAAGAAGATATTAAAGGTTAAAAAGCTGGGTTGCTGCATTAACCCTAGACATAGGATGTTACTTCTTGCCTTCTCATATTTTGTTTTCCCATGCCACCAATTCTGCATTGCTGAGATCCTCTTCTGCCAATAAAACTCCTTCCTGGTAGATTCAGACACTGATTCTCTATAAATCTTTGGAATTTATTTGATTAAGTACTCCAAGAAGAGCTATATGCCTTGCCTCAAGTACTTTTATAATCTTCTCAACGAACACATGAGCGACCAGGGATCAGCAAAAGTAAATTCTCAGGTCATGCTCCATCAAAGCCCACGAGTGGTCCATCAGGCAGTTCATGCAGGGTGAGAACTGGAGTGGAATTTGCCATTAGAGGACAAGGGAAAAGTGGGCACTATACTCTCAGCTCTACCAGGAAACGGACAATGACTTTGCGAGAAGTGCCTCTGTACAACAGTGAACACATCCTTCTGCGTTGAAACTGCCATACAAATATTGCTCTAACAATAAATACCTTGTCTAAATGGCTGGGGTGATGGGAATAAACTGTTGATTTGCATTTGCACCACAGGGGGATCAAAGGCCCTCAGAAAGCCACAGATCCTTTGACCTGTGCACTACCAAAATGTCAGCGTTAATGACAGACCTTTTTCAAGGCATGTACAGGGTAAAGGAAGAGAAAAAACGGTGGATGAGAGGCACACAGGCTGAAAGCACAGAAGAAGAGAAGAGCCAAGGAAAACAGAAGTTAGGCAATTCTCAGCCAGTCAGGAGCATAATTACATATATTGGGAGATTCAAGCATGGACGCATAAGCCAAGTTATTTGTGCCAAGCCTGAACTGAGTTTGGAGCTGGGTTGAAGTCAATGCACACAGCGACTGACCCTGAAAAAAGCCAGCTCTTGCAATAAGCCCAAGACCTGGCTAAGAAGCATTGCCAATAAACTGGAAAGCCAAGGGGTGGCTCAAACGTAAAAGTCAAGGCCGGAGCGGGATCGGAGGCTGGACCACGGCGAGGGAGGCAGGCATGGGGCTGCCTCGGGAAGAGGCAAGGGATGCTTCAGGACAGCGGATCCAAAGAAAGAGAAACACACACATATACCTTCACAAAGAGGGCTAAAACTTTCCTGCACTTGGTAACTGGGCTCCTACGACATATGCAAAAGACAAATTTCCATACACTAGCAGGCAGGTCTCATGTGACTGAGTAAGCCATTGAACAAACATGTACTGCTTGGAGCTCTGCAGTTTTTTGGTAAGTTGCAAGATCTATCCATCCCTAGAGGGCTGAATATGAGCTGTTAGTACAGAAAAACAGCAAGATGATGGACGATTTACTGTAACACCTTTTTCCCCAAGAAATATAACACAATATGCACTACAGCAGCATCAGAGTTGAAGACTGACCTACTGTGGTATCTTTGAATTCTGGCTTTATTCCATGCACTGGTGTTCACATAACTCATGGGAAGAGCAAACAAAATTCATGCCTCGCTAGGAGGGTTCCCTGTAATGAAGACTTTGGTAGGTGGGACTACATGCACTGAACTGATTTATTTTCTGAAGCCTGATTTAAAAGCTTAAGACCCAAGCCTGTAGCTATGACAGTTATAATTGATTTCACTCGTGACACCTTACACCTAAAACCATTCACTGTCCTAACAAAAAACTGACTAGACAGACTTCAAAAGTTCATGAAACTGTCACTCTTACAAGACTAACGCACACCTGAACACACCTGATGTAATTTTTCTCTGGAAATATCAAAAAAAGCACCAGATAACATGGGGAATGAATTACAGCTAATATTTATATGCAGAATTACTTTACTAATAAGATTTGTCAGAATGTAATTTAAGACCTGATGAAATAATTAACATTCATCTTTCTTCTGTAATGCCTTTTACAGTTTACTTTCGGCTTAAGGCTTAACTAAAAGATTAAAGACTTTAAACAGCCATTTCTTTTGCCTGCAAACCTGAAGACATGGCACACACAGAAGTGCACTACATATAGTACAGAAGTCCTACCAAATCAAGTCATCCAAGAGGGCACAAACACACAGTCATCTCCTGCACAGCATATTGTTGCGGATTGACACCACATTTTTAATTCACTCAGTATAAATTACTATAGACGAAGACTGGGCTCATAACGGGAAAATACTAGCTATATTACAATACTAAGTTTATAGGTAAAGAGGAGTAATGAACATCTTTTGTTCCTCTACCCATTTTTCTGGGAACTCAGACGGATCCAAGACTTTCCTAGACAAAGGGAAAAAAAATTGATTACTGATGTCAGTTAACATTAGTTCAGTTTGTGCACATGTATTCTTGTTTGAAATGAAAATGTTTTCCGTAAGTTCCCTGTCTGTGCCTTTACCAAAGTACCTGTCTTAGCTCTCGTTCCAGTTTTGTAGCTCTGCTTTCTGAAGCAGGATTTCCTCTCAGTTGTATTGACAGTCATCTGGCAACAGGGGCATGAGCAGAATTATCAGGAAAATTTATGCACCGCATGAACACCAATGACAACCACATTAAAAATAATTAGTGTCTGTATTTTTAAAGTCTAAAAAGGCCCATATGCTGACAAGACTACCTAGCTAGCTCAATCTGTACCACCAAATGTGGAGATACTTACATATACATATATATTTAAAAAAAAATATATATATACACACACATATTTGGAGGTGGACTTCCCTCCTCCAAGTCAGAACACCTTCTCAAACCCAAACCATTCAAGAAAGCAAAGATAAATTACTAATACCAATAGTGGCAAATCTTGAAAATGTGTCTAGGTGCCTAGCTCCAACAGAAGTTACATCGGAGATACCTAAACAAGAGCTAGTTATCCAAATGACTTTGAGCTTAAAAACTATTGATCATTTGGCTGGCACTTGGCAAATAACTGTGGAGACTACTGGCACTTGGACTTTCTTCTGTAGAAATGAGGGATTTGTATTTTTCTTGATGGACGGGAATACAAGAAATCAATAAGACTGAAAAGACCAGAACCAGCATGGAGCACCCTCCCTTGCTGCTTAGCATACGTAAGGAATCTGTATGTCTCTGTTTGCTTCTACTTGCAGTTTTAGACTGTAGTTTTTCTTTTACCCTGTGAAACACAGCAGCTTTATTCAAAACAAAGCTAATAGTGTAGAAGGAAGGGGCCACTGCATCCAAATGTATGCCAGTAAATTGCAGACGATAACCTATTCTTCATTTCTTCATTCTTTTACATCTTTGACCCTAGAAATTAAAACTTGCTGTGTTATTATGATACTAGTTAAAGTGTAGTGCTGTGCAGTTTAGGTTTAAAGTCATAATGTTCCTCCCTGTGTGTTTCTGAGAAAGCAAAAATTATGTTCTCCTACGAGAATATGCTTCCTTAACAGGCAGCCATCAAAACTAACAGGGAAAATTCTTGTGCTATCATGACAGTGTGTGTCTAATAATCCTACTTCACTTGAGCCATGCTTTCCAGATTTTCATTTTGATATAGAAATAGTAAAGAGCAGTGTTTCTTTGCAGTGTAAAGTAACTAAGTAAAATAGCTGACCGCAGGCTCAGCTTTAAAGGCTTCAGTTCATCCAGGTAGTTAAGCACTTGCCTAAATATGATCCAGCAACCTATGTGAGTTGATTGAGCAACACATTTAAGCACTTATTAAATATCCTGAAAGAATTAGAGCCACACACTACATAGCCTGATGGAAATAATATAGGGCAATGGTCAGCTGAGCAGGCTTACTGAAGGTGATGCGGCCTTGGCTGTAGCAATTAAAATCCATACATTTTTAAGATTAAATACAGTATTTGTGATCATTTAACATGGACAAGAAAGCCAAAAAGAAAGGATCAGTAATCTGTTCAGCTTACAGTGAATAAACCAAAGTAAACCCCTGTACAGGAGCCCTCAGAATACTGCAGGTATAAAAGAATTTAAGCAGAAATAGGCCTTACTTTTTCCATTCCCTCCACAGGCTTAACTCAAAATTATAACAACCAGGAAAATGTCACCCTTGACATTCTGGCAAGTAGTATTAACTATACAAATAACGCAACCAAAAAAGAGTGAACGATACCATCAGTCTTATGTACGTACAACTAAAGCGTCTGGCACATATTCAGCAGACAAAACTTCCCTTTTTTGGCATTTGAGGATTATGAAACATTATCAGCCACAACAAAACCAAAGTCACTTTGTAAAGAATTTGACGCTGTGACGCATTCAGCTTCACGGTTGTGCCTGTATCAAATACCAGACTACAGGGGACATCTTTATACTCCTTCCCCAATTTATCAGAGTCTTTCTTTGGGCCCCAAAAATGCACCTGCATCATCTCCATCTTGTAAACGAGCTGCAGCACAGCTGTGAATCCTGGGGTTTGTAGGCAGGCTTTTTTCCCTTGGTATTCCTTCATGATTTCTTACTACCATATCCTTCTTGCCCTTTTGCATTTTTCACTCCCCTGAACCCCCATCACAGGCCCTGTCTGGCATTTAGCCACTGCCATTTTTTGTGTCGGCCCTCCCAGGCTGCCACCTTCCCACGATGTGCTTCTTCCAGATGTACTGTTGCAATCTAAGAGGACAACTCACAGAGGTGGACCAAGGAACGCTGAGTCAGGGCTTGAATTTTGCCATTCGATACAATAATGAGGGAAACGAAAAAGAAAAAGCAAAGCGCCTTTGAAGGAGATAGAAGGATTCTCACATACTCCTCTTTCTGTGGTTACCTACCTCAAACATGTAAACCACAATATTCCAGGAGATTTCATCCCGAGCTACCAAAGATGCTACAGGATCCACTGGTCCAGATTTTCAATTCTGTTGCCTCAAATCTCAAAAGCATTTTATGTTTTTGATGGATCTGTGAGAAAGTCTCCTGCGAGAGGCATTAGACTGTGCTGCTATGAACACTGTGCTGTGGACAGGCAATCTGGTGTCTCTTAGTAAAATATGAAAAAAAAGGCAACAAAATTTTACAATGATTTGCACGGCTGTTGCCTCGCTCACTTTTCACCGGCTGCCAGTGTACAGCAGAGCTCTCAGTTGACTAATGTCAAATTTGAACAAACCTATACCAGTGCAAATTTAAACAGATATGGTCAGTATCAAAAAAGCAGTATTTCTGAGGGAAATACTGTCTTATTGATTTAGTAGAAAGGTATTAAACAGTCTTTTCCAATGCCTTCAAACCTCGTCAGGCATCCTAAGGGCCACCCATCCTGCCTAGACACACACACAGACAAGATTTCAGCTTGTGGAAAAGACAGACAACACATTTAACACTTCAGCAGAGCAGAAAGCAAAGCAAGTCCCTTCTCACTGCTCTTGCTTATGCTGTTCTTCAGCTTTTCTCTACACCCATTTCCATGTCCAGTACAGCGACTGACGACCTGTCTGTCGTGAGCTCAGTAAGGAGGAAAGAGGAAGCTGCAGCCAAACAAAAACTTGCAGTGAGGCGAAACCAGTGAGCAGCCTGCACACACCAGGAGGCACGCCGCTACCTCCACTGAGGGAAAACAAGCTGACAGACAGATAGACATACATAGACGGGCATGACTGAATGCATGTGTGTGTGTATTTTCATTTCATCTGACAAGTAAATCAATCCTCACCCACTGTAATACATAAAATTAATCTGGCCATGTACGCTACATACAGATTAGCAGGCACTTCACCACAGCTCTTTAAAAAAACCCCTAACAACAATTTAAAACCTTCTATCAATACACAGCTATTCATAAAACACAGCCTAACAAATACATAGCACACGCATGTCTCTGTGTGTGTGACATGTGATACCCACAGGATCCTTGACTGCCTCTTCCTCCCCTACCCTCGAGCCAGCATCGCCTGTTTCTAGTAGCACCTTCTGGCTGTGCAAATCAGCTCTGGCCATGATTTCTAATCTGCAGGCTCGCTGGCAGCATGTTGCAGGAACAACTGGGAGCTCATGCTGTGGTTGAACTGTAACTACATTGGCAAATTAGTTATTTTTAATTTTAAAATGAAATCCTGATTCTTTCTGATTTTATTTCCTAGCTTATTAACAGTGGCTCTTAAACGGCGTTCATCAATTATTTCTACTTGCAGTAAATGCACGCTAATTACTCTTAAATCTGTGTTTGTTCTTGCTGGCAGTGGTGCAGTTTAACAGGAAGATCGACGCCCGCCGCGTGCACACCTCCCTCTAGTGGACGCAAAGCCCCGGAAAAGCAGCAAAATACAGGAAGGAAATTTCTCTAGGGAGACACAAATATTAAGCATAACTAATAACGAAGGAATGGTGTCCAGCTGTCCTTATAACATCAGCTCAAGATTACCAAGAAAGGTAATGGAGATCTAATGACATGCTAAAAATACAGGAAACAGAAGACTGACTTGAGAAAAAAATCTTACTGGGTTTGTAAACGTTTATTTCATTGCTAACCAGAGGCCTCTAACAAGATAGTCCTGGAGATTTACTTCGTGAACCTTAAGGGAGTGGTTTGGAGAAAGTGAAATGTGTCATAAATTATGTTTCAAAAAGCTATCCTGCTTTTTCCTGAGAAAGCCTGCTGTAGATTTTTCAGCTGAAGGTTTGAGTCTGCTTTGCTGCTGCACAATGGATGTGGGGACCACTTTGGTGCCCTGACATTGCTCCTCGTGAAAGATAAACTCCACCTAAACACTGACTTTACTTAACAGTATGACCGCTTAAACTGGTGTAACTGCACCAGCATGGCTCCCCATCTGCAAAGAGTCTGGTATAGAACCGTGAAGTCGGCTAGTGTCAGAACTGCGAGAGTGCAGCTGCATCCAGGGAGGAGCCGGCAGAGGCCATGGCCCCAAGGTTAGGACTGTCCCACACACGCTCGGCAAGTAGCCAAGCAGGCCCATCAGTGGCCATGCCCCAGCCTCTGCAATCTCCCCTTCCCTGGTAGCTGTGCGGCACCCCAGCAATACCACCCGGCACTACGACTGGGGCATGACGTGGCGCTCCCCCACACACTGCAATACAGGAACCCTGTTGGCACTAGCTGCTGTGCCCATTTGCTCACTCTGCTTTGAGAGGCTGACGGGCTGTCAGCAGCAGGGCTGCGCGAGAAAGGTACATGCAGATGGACAGCAGCTCTGGCCACCCCTCACGATCCTCCCCGCTCCTCCAGGGGCTCCCCAGGAGGCACAGGTGCCTGCAAAGGACTATGTCCCACAGTCCTTTTGCCCCTGCAATAAACTTCTCTGGAAGAGGGTCAGTCTCTTCCACGTGCCTTCACAACCCGCAGATACACACTCACCCTAGAGGCACAGCTGCTTCAAGGAGACCATACAGAAAACAACCCTATGCACGGTACTCTGTTAACTGGCAGGGGAGACCACCACAGGAACACCGCGTTTTGGCGGCAGAGTTAAGGAGGAGGGGAACATCCTGACCCCAGAGGTGCGCTGCGGCCTCTGGGCGACGCAGAGAGCCGCTCCTGGTGGACTATCCCCCTCGAGAGGCGCTTCTGGCCTCTCGCACGCATTCGCAGTTGGACCGGCCCCGCCCGGCGGCAGCACCTACACCTCGCCTACAAAAGGGGCTGCTGAGGGGAGCTCCTGAGGGGTCTCCCGAGAGGGGCTCCTGAGGGGAGCTCCTAAGCGGGATGCTAAGACGGCTCCCGATGGGGGCTCCGCCGCGCTGCCCTGACCCCCCGCTGCGGCACCAGCCGCCCCGGCCCTGCCTCAAGATGGCGGCGGGGCACGGAACCAGAGCCGCACGCGGCGGCGGCGGGCGGAAATAACGTCAGCGCCGCCCCCGGCGAGACGCGCGCCCCCGCCCCCCAGCGGCGGCCACGCGGACTCGGCTCCACTTCCGGCGCGCGGCAGGGAGAGGTGTTCGGCGCGGGGGCCGCTCTGTGAGGCCGTCTCTACTGCCGCGGCGGACCCGGGCGAGCGGCCCACTTCGGGCCAGGCTCCTCCGCCGTCGGCCCCCGCCGGCTGCTGGGGCGCTTCTCGGAACGGGTCGCGGGGTCCCGGCGAGCCGCCCCGGGAGGCGGGCTGTGCGCCTCGTAACTGCAGCCGGCGCCGGGGTCGGCCGCGGCCGCCGGACAGCCGCCTCGCTGAGGGAACGGGGTCTGCGCGGCCCTCCCCGGGGGCGGGCGGGCCGCCGCGTTCGCTTGGGGCGTCTGGGCAGGGGCTGCCCGGGCCGTTGCCGGCCCTGCCATGACCAGGTGGGCTCGGCGGAACGGCGCTGCTGGCGGAAAGGCACTGGGCGCGACGCCCTGGGAGGAGATGGTGGCCGGCCCCGTGGGGCGGGAGGGCCGCCCCGGCCCGCTCCCCCTGAGGAGGGAGGGAGAGAAGGGGAGGACGAAGAAGAGGAAGAAGAAGGGCTGTCAGAACGAAGACGTTAACGGGTTCGCGGCATACCTGGAGCAGCGCGGGCGGGGCGGGGAGGGGGCCGGAGCAGCGAGCGCTGGGCTGGAGGAGGAGGTGGCGGTAGCCTTGAAGAAGGACAGGCGGCGGGAGGATAGGAGGCTGAAGAGGCAAGAAATGAAGAAAAACGCCATGGTGAGTTTTGCCTTCAGTCGCGGGTGTTTGCCTGTGCGTGGCAGCTTGTTAAAAACTTTGGAACAGCTACGTGTGGAAAGCACAGATTCCCAATTCCCCACTGATCCTGTCGGGAGGTGGTTCAGTGAGGAGGCCGAGTGCCTTACTTGCTGGAAGCATAACCTGTGCTAAGTGACATTTCCAGTTAATGAAGTGAACTGAAGTATCTCAACTTTGAAACAGTGAATTTCAGCTTGAGTCTTAGCCATTAGCATGGCTCTCCTGGTTGAACACTGTTCTTGCTACCCTTTGATGAATTCCCAGCCCCTCTTGTCTCCTGGATGAAGCTAATTCAGCGCATCTCTATATGTAATTCATGGCTATGGTATTCCTGCTGATATGTGGCGTCTTTCTGCAGTGTCTTCTGCTTGAGAATTGGGAGTGAGCGCTCCAGCAGGCTTTAATGAGACTGTCTAAAAGCAGTTATCTTGGCACAAACTTATGCATTCACCATAAACTTACGCAGAATGTAACCCAGGAACGTAGGAAAGAGAGTCTACTACTAATTAATCTCAGATACCTCAGTTCTTCATGAGTAAATTATAGGACTGGTGCAATATTGCTTATGTTTACCTAAGCGCTTACTGCAGTAGTACTTAAAGAGCTTGGAGAACTGTGCTGTAGTCAAAATCAACTGTCATCGTTCATCCTTCATCCAGGGCACTCAGTTGTCAATGAGTGCATACCCTGGACAGTGTGTTGTTGGTAAAAGGAGAAAAGTACCCATAATAATACGATTTAATGGCATAGACCACTGACAGTTATTTTGTGACAGGGTAAAATGTCTCTTTTGTCTAACTGTTTTTTTTTCCTGAGGAGAAAATCCCTTGATATGTTTGCCTCCTAAAAAGCCAGAAGGCCTTATTAGACCGGGATTTTCAGGTCTTTGGATGCCATTCACAGAACTTTGTCTTTTTATGTTAGAGTAAGAGTAAGCTCAAATATTTTTATGTAAGAGTAAGCTCAAATCTCAGTGCTAGAGATAGGTATCCGATAGTACCTTCAAGGTTTCAGCCAAGAGAAGTAGTGGTCTGGTAAAAGTCTACTGGCTATAGGTGATAATCAGATAGCAGGAGTAAGTGAATTCTTTGGCAATGCCACCTGTAAGTGCTGTGTTTTGCTATGTGAACTGTCTGTGAAAATACATATAACTTAATTTTTATTTTCAAAGGTATGTTTCCACTGTAGAGAACCTGGCCACGGTGTTGCTGATTGTCCTGCAGTACTTGAAAGTCAAGATATGGGTACAGGAATCTGTTACCGGTGTGGATCCACAGAACATGACATTGGCAAATGCAAAGCAAAAGTAGACCCAGCTGTTGGTATGTCTCAGAAATTTGTATTTTTTCAAAGTACTTTGGTCTGAGTTTTCTGACTACTGAAATACAAGCTTTGTGTTTTAGTAATTTAAGTGATCTGAGGAGATAGGTTAATATGTTTAAAGGAATACAATACTGTAACAATGAACCTAACAGTGTAAGAGACAGTATAGCCTTTATCGTATAGTTATGTAGTAAAATCTTGTCCTTATAGTGTGTTCACAGTTCTCTGTGACTTTGCAAAGTTTTTTAATGTGGATCATAAACTGTATGGTATTTTGCAGGGCCATTTCCATACGCAAAATGTTTCATCTGTGGTGAGATGGGGCACCTATCAAGGTCGTGTCCAGATAATCCCAAAGGATTGTATGCTGAAGGTGAGTGTAGTAATTTACTAAAACCAAACCACATTTTTCATACTTGCCTGACGCAGAAAAAAGTAACATTGTAAATGAATGAGGATCCAAAGGAATTTCCGAATATCTTTTACTTCTGGTAAAAGCAGATTAATTCTGGGGAATTCTGGGAAATTCAGCATTAATATTGATTACCTAGGGATTTCTGTTTTAATTGTAAGCTTAGTGTTAATGAGATGAGATGCAAAGTATGAGAACTTGCTTTTGCTTGCAGTTTCAAGAGGCGTGCAAAGAAAGTCATAATAGGCTGTGTGTATGTAGTCAGTGTCTATTTAAATGTACATACACCAAAGTATGTGGTAAAAACATACTCCCTACGGCTTAAGACTCTGGGAGGTGTTCACGCAAAACAAGGGCTCTCACTAGAAACAGGACATCTTCAGTTTAAGTGACTTTAATGAGAAATGTGATCT
>VYZW01059206.1:0-14302 GCA_013401315.1 Balaeniceps rex | reverse complement strand
GACTTTAATGAGAAATGTGATCTAAGTTTGAAGATTTCACTTAGATTCTGCTCTGCCTGGTTTCTCTGTTGGCACTAACAAATAACATTCTGTCTCCCACTACAAACTTGAGGTCTTGCAAACTCAAAAGGGTGGTCTTACAACAGTTACATTGGAAGAAACATCACTTTAGAGGCATTGCGCTTCTAGTTTCAGTGCTTGGATTATGAATAGAATTTATATTTAATATCTCAGTACCTGCAGTTGGATTACCCATCTCTCAGGAGCTCCTATTAATTTCAAAAGTTCCTTTGAATAATTTAATTTCAGCAGAATCCAGCTTGTTTCTTAAAAAGAGAGCTTCAGACAAATGAGAAATACTCAGCATGTGGTGAATGGAATTTGTAGTATGTGATGCTTTACAGACCAATGTGAGTACGAACAGCTCTGTCCATCAGAGACACACAGAGACAGAGGAAGCTGCGTCTGCAGGCTTCTGAAGCTGGCTGTGTATCTGCTCCATGATGTTATATTGTTGTGCCCAGGAGTGCAGACCTCTCCATAGACATTTCCGTATCTTATTTACAGGTTGCCACTACAGAAGACTAGAACAAGATTTTTCAATATACATATAAGAGCAAAGCAGTGTAGGGGGGTTTGTTTTGTGTTTGCTGTTTTGGTTTTTTTTTCCCCCAGATGAGTAACAACTTTCTCCCTTAACAGGTGGTGGCTGCAGACTTTGTGGCTCTGTGGAGCACTTCAGAAAAGACTGTCCAGAAAAACAGAACTCAGGTGAGATGCAGGGGACTGTACAGAATGGAGTTTGAGTGGACAGCTGAGTAATGTTTATTTACTGCTTTGCCTGACTTTGGTCAGGAAAAAAGCGTTTGAGAAGAGAACTTGCAAATAGCGAAGGTGACCTTCCTTTGGGAATGCGTATTAGGGCGTACGTGGAGGAGGCATTAAGTTGCAATGCAGAACTTGAACTTTACATANCTTGAAACTTACAAAAAAAAAAAAAAAAAAAACAAACAACCTAGCTTGTGGATTTGTGAAGGTAGTATGATGAACTAATGTGTATTTGTTAGCCAGTATTTATGCTGCTGTTCACGTATTTAGCAGCTGTAGAACAAAATTGGTTTCTTCTTTTGATGATTTGTGTGTGAAGTGGTGGAACTGAACATAATGCCAGTTGCAGGGTGGTGGTACTGGCAGCTTGTAAAAGCTGTGTGTGCAGACGAGTGTTCAAGTCATTCAAGACAAAGAGAAAGAGGAGACAGGAGAGCTGTCCAGCTAGATTCACCAGCTAATAAGCTGCTTATGTGTTCTTCACAAATAAAATGTGCTAAGGAAGGCAAAAGCATCCAATGGGTTTGAAGAATGAGGCTGTTACTGAAGCGCTGAAACATTTCTTCATTTTTCTACTTCATTTGTGTGGCTTGTAGAGCTTTTGGGTTAACGATACGCCATGAACTTTTGTGGAATTTTATGTAAGAAATATTGAGGGAGGCGATAGAGGCCTATACTTTAGCTGTTTTCTCTATCTGATCCTATATATATGATATTGTTGCATCCAAGACCGTATGTAACCTTCGAGATGTATGCTGCTTTGCTAGTGCAGAACAAGTGAGATTGAGTCTTTTCTGGTCTGACAGAAGTTTCTGATATGAAAAGACTCCTTAAAATTTCCCCAAACTCATCAGCCATAGCAGATTGTTGGGCAGCACCCACTCAGGTGACTGCTGAGTTGAAAGCCTGTAACGTAGCCCTTGTTGGATTTCTGCACGCCTCATTTACGGCAAACAATCTCTGTGTGGTTAACGCTTTTTGTAAGTCAGAAACATGTACAGATGCAGTAGGAGAAAAAAAACGCTTGTAGGGAACGGCATTGTTCAAAGCTGGGCCAGCTGTTGCCAGGAAATGGCAGTCCAATGCAAGCCTTTCTGCTCTCTGGCAGTAGGGCTCTAAATTATATGTGAAGCAGAACTGGAATTTTTTTCTACCTTTTTTTGAGAAGTTTTATGTCCATAGTGAAGACTGACAACTGCTGCTTAATTTCACAAGGGACATTTTAGTCTTTACGCTGGTGTTTCTAAAGTAGTATTGCTGGTTAAAAATAGTTGAATTAACTGGAACTGTGACACCATTGGTAAGAATTGTCATATTCTTTGAAATCAGTTTGCATCATGCCAAGTACTTTTAGGCTACAGGAAGATAGCTGATAGCTGGCAAAGAATTTTAGGCACTACGGCTTATAATTTCTTCAGGTGGAGTTATTTGGCCTGCTTTAATATACAGAAGTTAATCCAAGTAAACATTGATTTATCCGTGTGATATTGTTGGTGTGATTTGATTTGCTGCTCTCAAAATTAGATTGTCATTCAGAAAAGAAATATCAGTTGGTTAACAGCGTTTTTCTCTAGGAAAGGGGTGTGAATTGTCTGAACAGCATTTAAACTGCAAAAGGATGATGCTGCTTATATGCAGGGATGTGAGTTGAGAAATGTAAATTTTGCTCTGTTGTGCCTCCTCAGGCTTAGTTTTTTCATTTGTATCATAGAGGAGGTCTTTCCTTTATATCCAGGCATGCTTGACATATTCTGAAATCTTCATTGTAAGACTTACTTGGACTTCTGTAAGAGCTAATGTATCATCTGCATACTCTTTGAATGTTTCTTTGGACAGTCAAATGGCAAAAAACACATAGTAGTGATTTCTGAACCTTGACGATCCGCAAAGGGGAAGAAAGGGAGTTTACAAAACACAATTGTGAAAAAAAAAAAAGTTTTGAGTTTTGTAAAGAGAGTTGGCTTCAGAGCTAGAACTAGACTGGTAGATGTTTGGTGAATCAGTGACAGGCCTTTGCAGGCCAAACCTTCCTCAAATGTGAAAGTTTGATCTAATGGTAATGCTTAGCCTTTCCATGATCTCTTGTCTCTCACTCTACAGATCAGGTTACGGTCGGGCGATGGGCAGTTGGAATGAGCGCAGATTATGAAGAAATTACAGAAACACCAAAGCTGCAAAAACCAAAAGTGAAAGTACACAAAGTTGTTACTTTTTGAAGGCCTCTTGGCTCTAAACCAGTTAGCCTGCACTGCTTCACTCCAGAGTAGTGACTACACAGAGTGGATTGCCGGTTCCAGAAAATCAAGCAGACTGCTGCTGCTAAATTATTTTTTTTGTCCCCCTTCATTTTTCCGGTTTACCTCCCAGACTCTCCTAGCTTACTGAAAAGCTGGGAACAACAGAAATGCAGCAAGTAGGTATTGTATTTTTATATATCTCTACCAAAATACAGCATTCCCTCTGATTCATGTTCTGTCTCACTGCCAGCTCTCTGAAGAGGGAGATTGGCTGCTTCTCGTAACAAGAGGGATCTGGCTGCAGTAACCAAACACAGTGTGTGCATTTTATCATGGGGGTCTGTGACCACAGGATTTTGGTGGTCAGTATTGTTATACGTGTTCCTTTTCAGGGTTAAGTAAAGGTGGCCCATCCACCTTGGTAAAGACCAGTGGTTTTATGTCTTAGCAGGAATTTGGATGACGTGTCATAATTACTGAGCCCATTCGTTCCTACATACTGTCATACCCTATTGAAAAATCGCCCTTTTGCCTAAGCTTTTATCACCCTTGGCACTCTCCAGTGGGGTCTGGCTCCCGCCTTAGATAGATAGAAAAGTCAATTTATTTATAGTCAGTTAAACCAATTATAATTCATTAATACACTAAGATCTTATAACAGTCCAAGACTGGCTTGCAAACATGCACAATGTCCACAGATGAAAATAGTCCTCGATTCGATAAATGATGAGCAACCTTTTCCTGTCGGGAACTGGAGAATCCAAATTCTTTCAGTAGCCTGTAACTGGCTTCGTACCATTTTCCCCGTGCTCCCAGAGGAAATCCCATAAATTTAATATTGCTGGTATTTGTCAGTTCTTGTACCTGCTCTTTCAGATGTTGATACTACTTAACTTTTTCCGCTGCTGCATCTGCCAGAGATGTCGATTTACTTTCATATCTGACTGTGATGCCAACCGCTATGGCCTGGTCTCCTTCAACAAACACCAGATCTGGCTCATATCGTTCATTCTGTTCGTATTTCAGCAGCAGCTCCTGGAATACTACCTAGTCCTTCTTTTTCGACTCATTTGCCAGTAATTCACATAATTCATTGTGTCTTTTAATCCTTGCATCTTGTACTGCTGGGCAGTACCTGATAATATGCGAGCAGGTCTCATTTTCCACACGACGGTGTTGGCATGATTTAATATGGGTTTCTTGCCTACCCCTTGCTAAAAATTATCTCATGGGATAGACATTCGCTCTCAACTGTGATGCCGTGATGCCTTAAGAGTGCTGCTTTTACTTACCAGAGAAGATGATGATCATGCTGGTCTTACTAGGAGTATTTCTGCATCTCTCTGAAAGGCATTGTGGGTATTTTCTGAAGCCTCTTGTTGGGTTCTGGCTTGGTTTTGCCCTCTCCTTTTAAAAAGAATGATTTCTTGTTCCCTGTGTGCAAGCTTGAGCAGTCTTGTAGTGAAGTTATCAGGTAAACCCTACAGCCTGTAGAGATTGGGGGTGCAGTTACCAATACTCAGTTAAATATGTACATGCATTAACCCGATTGTGCATGTTGGATTGTTTTCCTTCACTAATAGAATCATGCCTTTCCTCTGATATCTGTGGTGAAACATACCTGAAAAGAGTTGGAGAGCAAAGTGAGCAGCTTGCTTGGTTCCTTTACTTTTTTCCCAAGGAAAGTGCTCAAAAATCTTCAGTGTTTCTACTCCTTGGTGGGTTGGGAATAAACTTTGCTTTGTATTACACATGCCTGCTTATCGGCAGATTTATTTATCTTTAAATGGAGGCTGCAGCCTTAAAAAACTGATACATATTTTAAAAAGTTGCGAAACCAACTCAAAATGGAGTTCCTGCAACAGCTCTCCCAATACTGTAGCAATTCAGCCTGCGCAGCCAGCGGTGGTAGGCTTTCACTTGCGTCTGATCATCTCGCCCAAGATGAACATGGAAGCATGCTGTAATGGCAGGAGTGCACCTCAAGCTCATCTCGCACACAGCACTTTGTTCTGAACTGGTGTCCTCATGCAGTTGTGGGCAGGCACGCACCCACCTGCGACATCAGGCTTCTCAGACCTCTGCTGCAGCCGTGGTTGCCGTCGGACAAATACGGTACTTTAGTGTCCTAAAAATCCTCAATGTGCCTTCTAAAAACTTCAGCTTGCATTATACAGTAATAAGCAACAGTCCTTGAAGAGCAGCTATGCAGCAGTAATTTCCCCTTTAAATGGAAGTGTCCTGATGGTCCATATGTCGCCTCGGTGAGAAAAGGGAAGGAATACCAGGCAGCAAACTTGAGCTCAGGACTGCGTAGGACCAGCTGCTGCAACTGTGAGTTTGGAACGTACTTTCCTTACAGCAGAAAACAAATACAGGAGTTTAATGGCGTGGATATATTTTATATTTGTACATGTTAATTATTTTTAATAAAACCCTGATAAAGAATACAATAGAGCTCTTATTTTAGGTTTCGTTGTTATGCTCTGGATAGAAAGGCACATTAAGTTGACCAAGGTAGGGCATGTACATTCAGTTTATAATAAGAGCACACATTTAAATGGGGAAGAGGAGTAGATGTGGTTGAAATTGAGGATTAATTACAGAGTTTTGATTAACTATTGGATTAAAGCTCAAAGCAGCATCACTTTAATGTGGACATTTTGCAACATTCATCCCAGCTTAAAAAATGTTTCCCTTTCTGTTATATGAATAAGTATATTGTTTAAAAAGCATCTCTTTAGATCATTTCCTGTCTTTAAAAGCTCCTTGAGACTGTAACGTGTTCTTTTACCCATAGGAACTTGAAGCCGTGCACCTTGGCTTTCCTAGCAGTACCGGTACTTCCCAGATAAGGGGCTGGTGTAGACAGTGGGGTGCGCGAGTTCTGGTTTCAGAGCGCAGCCTCTCCTCCCAAGGAAATGCCTGCTGCGGGTCTGTGGTCCCGAGTAAGACGTCGTCACCCAGTTGTGCTACTGCAGGCTGTGGCAGAAGTGTCCCTTTGACAGACTGCTAAGTTACATGGTGTACGACGTGTAAGTTGGAGGAAAAGAAAACTCACTGGTCCCTTCCCACAGCTGATCACTGTCACTTCTGCTTGGTGAGAGGGACTGCTGAAAACGGGGTGACTGAGAGGGCAGTTGTGTCAAAAGAAATCCCGCAAGAAGCAGTGGATTAACCTTTGTTCTCAGAACGGTGGAGCACAAGCAGGGCACGCTAGTATCCAGGTTGCCTGCCTTCTGAGCCCAGTGATGCACTCCTCCTCTGGAGGTCAGTGAGCTCAACAACCACCACTGGGTAGGACAACCTTGAGTTTCATACCTGTTGCTTTGATCCTTCTTGCACTGTAAAAACACTTGTCGGGCTCCAACACCTGACTACTGCTCTGTTGTCTTCTGAGAAGAAATAATGCACTTCTTCAGACTTGGACAATCACAGGGTACGGTCTCTGAGAATTTCAGTATAAAGGCAACAGCTGTTTTCAGGTAATCACACATGTGCTTGTGTGGGGCTGGAAGCGCGTACGCCTCCCTCTTGTCCTCTGGGTCAGTGACTGCTGAGAAAAACGAGGCACTGAAATACTTGCACTACACTGTCTAAAACAGCTGCACAGGTTAGCAATCTTCAGTGACTGTTGGACAAAACTACGTGTAAAATGCACCCACTAAGCTCTTTTTAGATGATTTCACAAAGGTATGTGTAGTTGAAGAAAGCTATTTGAAAAGCAGCTGCAAAAGGTGCTGCATGTAAAGATGCACTGTACCCACAAATAAATTTAAAAGTTAGGCAAATAACTAGAGTTTAAGCACAGTTGTGTCCCAGAAACATCAATTTCCTTGTCTTACAAGTTGCACAGAGGTTGGTAAAATACCGTCCTTGTCCTGTGTGAAAAAGATGCTCTCCCCCTATACCCCTGAAGATGTGTGGTGGCTGTGTCCGGGTCGCAGCCCAGCTTTGCAGTGCTTTGCACTACTGTGGCCAAGGTCTCGGTGCTGGGGGCAGAACCTCATGTAGGCATGAGCTCGGCAGAATGCTAACGTTTCAAAAATGCCAAATAGTGTTCTCCAGATAGCCCTTGCAGTAGTCCCACAGCTGAGTTCAGCGTGTTAAGTGTCTATAAAACTGTGCTGCATAGGAAGCCACCCAAATAGCTGATGAGAAATGCTTGGTGCAGGCAGCATTTGGGCTTTTTCTCCCTTATGCATCACACGTGTATTCAGAGCTGAACATTAGGTGTCTCTGTTCACTAAAAATTGGGACCACAGAGACTTGGCTGCCCACTCAAGAGCTTGTCTGCCATCATCTGCACACAGCAAGTGTGAGCAGGATTTGGGGAGCTGAGCTGCTCCACAGAGCGGGCCTGGACCCTTCCGTTACCAGCCAGGCTAGGAGGAGGCAAAGCAGGGCCTCAGTGGCTTTCGTGCTCTGGGTGGGGGCTGCCCTGAGGCTGTCCTCCTGGCTCCCTAGACTGTGGTATTGCACCTTACCCACATGATAAAAACGACGATCCAAAATCAGGATCTGGATCTGTCGTCTCTCCTCCAGAGCCAAAGACCAGGATGTGCTTTACTTTTTTTATTACTAGTGCAAAGGTATCCCTGTGTTGCATGGCATACAGTGGCCAGCCTTCCCTAGGCATAGAAGGCAGCGGCTGATTTCACTAATGCTTTGGTTCAAGGCTGTACCCAAGCTAAACTGGTCTTGCTGAGAGGCCAGGTGACTCACGGTGCTAGTGTACCCAGAGGGCTTCCAGGACTCCAGTTGGCGTCTCTTCTGCTGCACTTGGTAGGCATGCCATATGCAAAACGTGCAGGCATACTCTAAGCTATAAATCACTGATGAAAGCTTTGATTTGGTTATAGGTTAAATCGAAGGTGTATTTACTTGAGTGGGAACTGGACCAGACCCCTAGAGCTCTCGCTCTACCAATTACGAGACTACAGTAAGACAAAATGGCACTGCTACAGTTCGCATGCTTTGATTCTCTTAACACCCCCGCATTCACGTTACAGTCTGACTGCTGATGATCATACTCTTTTTTTTGAACAAGGCTCTTTTGAGCAAAAATAAGAACAGAAAACAAAGTAGACACACCACAATAAAACCTCTGAAACCATTCTCCCTTTTCATCTGTGAGGGAGTGGATCCAAGAGTCTTACTGTTCCGCATTTGTTCAGCGCTTGCAGAACAGTCTTGCACAGAGCCTGTCAGCTGGAGGTCATGGCACTTCTGTAAGAGGCCAGCAGCCCCCATCATCACTACAAAGCAGTCATTCTGGAACGCTGTCTGAAGCTGTTCCAGAGACACCATAGTAAAATGTACCACAGATTTGTAACCTCAGAAACAATAATTTACTGGAAGTCACAGATAAACTACAAGTATTAACAGATAAAGTACAAACATTAGCAAACACTAACTTACACAGGGTGTAATCTATGTATAACGGGTGTGCAAGAACCTGGACAACCAGGTCAGAGCACTGGATAAGCGACTTAGTAGCACCACTTCTCTGCAAATTAGACAGGATGGTATTTACTGATTTAAAACTGGCTGGATGCCATTAAGTTCAATATAACATTAAAATAGTGAGATTGTCTCATGAGCTACCATTCTACTGGGCCAAGTTCTGCCTCCATTTATATAAAATTCATTATTGCAATCAAGAGCGGAATCTGTCCTTTAATCTTTTTAAAATTAAAAATTGAATGTAGAGCCTAAGGCCTAATCTTAATTTGATAGAAAATGCTTGTGCTACATATTCTTGGGCTCAAGCCCAAGCTACATGATCCAAAGTAACTAACCTGTAGAAAAATGATCAACACACATGCAGGAATTTAAACCCGTACTGCTTGATAATCTTTAGAGGTCTCCAGAAATCCACTTTTAACTTCAGTGCTGGCTGCCTTTCAGCTCCAAGAACTTTATACATTCCAAAGCAGTGTCTTCAATGGATTTTGATGAGCCAGTAAGATTTGCAGCTAAGTACGGCATAACACCTGATGTCACTTGGTTGAAGTAACACACCTGTTTAAACAAAAATAAATGAAACAAAAAAGCCTATGGATTGCAATAGTTAGCCATTTTTTGCAGAGCCTAGATGAGTATCAAAGTTTTTATGAATGCGAATAGAAACACATAGTGCTTCTGAAACTGAAGGCAATAATTACCAAAAAGAGCATGCCTTTTTTACAGTACTCTAGTGATCTCAGTGTCCCCGCTACTGCCAGGTCCTCAAGCCTGTAGGTGAATGTACACAGCAGTGCAAGAACCATTATGTGTAACCTGTTAAATATATGTGCTTTATGAACAAAGCTGTTGCCTAAAAAAAATCTGAGAGTTGCTGAATGTTTTCAGAGGAACATTGTCATTGGTCCAGAGATGGGATTCAGACTGCATAATTTCTGACATATGAAAGTTAAAGTTAGTTGTTTAATGTGAACTAATTCCTTGGACTTCCTCTGTAGTCAGTGCAAAGAGATGGGCGCCACCAGAGACCAGTTTAATGCACACCTTCTAGAAGTGTATTTTAGGATTGAATGAATGACTCTGGAGGTACCTAGCCATCTCCACTGCTTAGTTTAGATTTCTTTCCTAGCACATTCAGATTGGCCAAAGTTGGGCAAGACAGATTCCACTGTGTGGAATGAAGAATGTCTTAATAACCACTGAACTCTGGGGAAACGGACTCTTTTTGTTGTATTGCTGTTACTGTTCTAGACTGTCAGCTCAAATGAGATGATATGCACACGTAATACTACAGGAAAGGAGACACAGCCGAGGTCTGCAGAGCTACTCACTGTACAGGAGCTGTGGGTGTCACTGTAGATCTGGAATCCGGCACAAAGGATTTCACTTCTGCAGTATTCTGGAGAAGGTGGCACAGACGCGAGGGTAACTGACTTTACAGCTACTATGTAGGGTTCACTGCAGGGCAAGGGGAAGAATCAAACATTTTTTCAACAAGATGTTAAAAAAGGTACGTGTAAATGACTACAGAGTATGCACAGCTATACCAAAGATATCATTTTCATATGAAGGCAAACAAGCTCCTGTATGTTTAAAGATATATGTTAAAAGATTCAGCTCTCTTGAGTCTCATTAAGGCTTTACCACAGACTCCAATCAAGGAGACTTCTTGTGGAAAGCCACAGAACAATCACCCACATACAACACCTCCTTTTTTTTATTTATCCTGCTCTCCATGACCCACGTGTACAAAATCAGGGTCTAGGAGCAACCCTTACTAGGAGGCTTTACAGTGTGGCCCCAGCAAAGGTAGAGATGATTCAGTTCCCATATGTTCTGTTAACATGAAGAATTACTGAATATAAGAAATGAAATTGAGAATAAAGAACGGTAAGATACACCAAATGGTCCCATTTACCCGTGTTTCATTATGCAAGAACAAAAGGAAAGCTAATGAAAAAAAATCACTGTATGTTAAACTGGTGAAGGGACTTTTTAAACCAAATTCAGCAGCAAAATTTACAGATACAATAAATGTGTCACACTGAGGTTTCAAGGAAGGCCAAGCACTTCCTTGAGTAAGAAAATCTCCACAATTACATTAAATGGGATTATAAAATCACTTAAAACAAACAAACAGACAAACACCCAGTTATGTGCTTCAGCACATTGACAGACCCTTTGGGATGTGTTTTTGTCCAAATTGCCTGTTTGGAATTCTGGCCTTTTTTCCCTCATCATAGACCACTCCTGAAGAGTCACTATCAAAGATGCAATACTGGACTACACTACGAATCTGTGATGCTCTGAATTTACTTCATCGCACCTCATGTTGCAAAACAACTGACCTAATTTCTTAAAAAAAAAACCCAACTCTTTGCCACCCAACGACAGGCCCAGATAAAGGTCAACAGTAATCAAAACTGTGGCTCCAAAGTGCTCACAGTTAAACTTGAAATTGCATACTCACTTTGGCTTACAGGGTTGCCTCTGAGACACAAGAATCACAAAGTCTCTGGGTTTATGGCCAGTCACGGGTAGAGATGTAACATAATATATTTTCTCATCTTCATTCACAGCCCATAGGACCTCACAAGTTCTGCAAATACATTTAACACTCACATGCAGACCCTGATGTATGCAATAGCATCTCTTACGAAAAACACAGTACAAACATATATTCCATCCTAACATTAAGCCTACGATTTTCATGTTCAGGCAGCAAGGAAGAGAGAGGAACACAGAGTGAAAAATTGAGGTTTTCTGCAACACCTCATCTGACACCACCTCCGTGTCCCACAGAATTGTTAAAAAGTGCTGCAAGGTTCTGGAGCAATGTCTTAAAAGCGTATCTTGTGTACTGTCGATTCCTGTTTGGAATGACATTGGCTTGCATGCCATGCAATGCTGAATGACCAAACATTGCCCATCAGGGACACTACAGGAAAGACAGTCAGGACACATTTGTGTGTCCACCTGGGTAGGACACTCTCCTGCACTGTCTTGGAAGTACTGATCACTATCTCTGAGTGTTCGCTACAAAAAAAAAATCAGAATTTTCCTTTACACTGGCAGTAATTTCATTTCAGCTTCTACTGCCTCAGCAATAAGCACTGCTAAGCTGGTATTCCATTTTGACCAGTCAATCAGGCTTCATGGTAGTCATAAGAAAGCTCAGATTTTGGCTGTAGATATGGAAAATCAACACAATATTTCTTCAGATTTCTTTTGTTACAAGCCATGAATTCCGCAGATATTGTGAATTTTCAAATATCCCTAAGCTTCCACTTTCACCCTCTGATAAAAATTTTTCGGGGTAGAATGACTAACTGAAAAAGCTTCTCCTTTAAGAGAATATTCACCAAATCAAATTAGTATCATATCAATTCAATTGTCTCTAGTCATTATTCTACACCATATAAGGTAAATAAAAAAAGGTCAAACACCTTTTACAGCAATTCTGAAACCTATTCCAATCAGATACACTTTATAATATGGTATTTTTCTTAAAATATGCATTTTGAAAAACCCCATTTCTTGATTTCTCACTTTGACTGTATGATGAAGCTGAGCATGAGTGTCCTGAACAACATAAACATGAAGGAGTCCGCAGCTTTGCCTTACTTCTTACAGAGAGCATGCACAATATATTGACCTCAAGTTATATGCAACCTACTCAAATTAACCCTTTCAACATACATTTGTCTACGCATGGAATTTTGTTCATTTTAGAAAATGGTAGCCTCTGTCCCAGCTCTCTCTTTTGACAGCCCAGGGCAACCATATTTTTAAATCACACTTAGGAGAAATGGAATTTTATTTTTAAGGTTAAAAAACCCAATCCATACTTTGGCTAATGAATCTTTAATGCCAACTTCTTACAGCATTTTCTTCTTAATTAGGTAGTAAAGTGTCAACATCTCAAAAATATTTGTATCAGAAGAGGTTAGTTGTCAGTGGATTTAAACAGTCTTAAAGAAAGAGAAGTTCTTACATGAAATGTTTGTCCCATTGTTGGCGGAATGTGAAGTCAGACAAAAGGGAGAAAGCTAGATGTGATGGTATCTTCACTTGCATTTCAACTTTGAGTGACAACACATCACCCTCCTCATGAGTCCATATTTTTATCTGAAAAAAGCGAATAACATATTAAAAAAAATGAACAATTGCTATAAATATTTTAACACTTATAAATGTTACACATTTAGGGTTTATGCCAATTTTCTCAGGAGTATGTATGAAACTATATCTGACAGATGAAAGGCAGATGAATATTCAAGATTAGTTTTACATTAAAATACAGCACAATGTAAAGTCAAAGACACTGATAGCATAGTGACATCACACAGTTTTAATTACATCTGGTTAGGGATAGCTGAATTAGCTTGCAAGTGGAAATGAATGAGCTAGAGACCACACTACGTATATACAGCCTCTAAATACCTTTCACACTGCAGGTGCCTTGGAAAAAATTGAGTTATTGGACCATGTAGATGTCACTACTTTCATAAACAACAGCAGATACACTTAAGAATGAAGGTAAAAACTTTTTCTCGACCTTGCTATAGAAAGTCTCCTCATAGAGGCTGACTCACTGACTCCAAAAGCTAACGGGGCAACCTGAGGACCTCATGCAATTCTTTTGGTAAATTTGGCATCAGTGATTGGTGACAGATCAGGCTTTTTAAATCTGGGCAGGCACTGGTCCAGAAATCTACTGATTTTTAACATGGCTCTTGAGGCAGGCTGAGTTACAGAAATATGGCATAAATATGGGAAAGCAAGGGAAGGTAACATATGAATTTTAGGAAGAAAAATTTTAGGAAGAAACTTATTAAGGTAGATTTATCTGAAGTAGTAGTGATGGTTACTTAAAGCTTTCCAGGAATTCAAAAGTTAAGAGTAGGATCCATTGGATGTGGCACTGGTGAGCAGGAGCAAGCTGGAGTGAGGCCACACCAGATGAAACGAGCATCCCTGCAGTATGTGTGAGGCAACACAGACTTTAGCAAAATAAGACAAACCAAGCAACTGCCCTCCCTGCCACCAGGATTTTGGAACATATCCAGCATTCCCGTGCATTGCAGCTTTGGGAAGCTTACCTAGAGACATCCAAAGGGAACCAGATTTTTACAAAAGCACTTTCTGAGCTTTAAGAGGGATGATTTGGGATGATATATGGATTACCTCCTTGATCCACCTCTCCAACCTATGCAGTCCAGTAGCTTGTCTTTAATTAGTAATTATTAGACTTCAACTACTTCAGCTCCCTTTGTCCATGCAAATCAGTCACACATTGGCCTATGCCCCCTTCCCCTAAAATGACTCAACATTTCTCTTTCCAAAATACCTTTTTTCTCCCCTATTCTTTACTGTGAAGCAGAGCACCCGGAGTTAACAATATACTGAAAAACTATTTCAAAACATAGTTTTGTCTCTCTTGTCCCACGTTTGCAGTATCTTGTCTTGATTGCATAGGCGGACCCAATCTGTTAATACATGGCTCCATGGATGGTGCCATCGTCACAACTTTGGGTTTTTCGACAATGGGATGGCCTACACAGCACCAGGCTTGCTGGCATCAGATGGGAGCCACCTCTCTCAAAGGGGAAAGAGGGTCTTCGCTCAGGAGCTTGTGGGGCTCATTGACAGGGCTTTAAACTAGAGGTGAAGGGGGAGGGGGAACGTATCAAGCTTGCCTGTGACAAGCCGTGGGATGACGTTTAGAGGGATGGGGTGCTGGGACGACCCTTCAACCTGTTGCCCAGAGG
>VYZW01059205.1:4369-22097 GCA_013401315.1 Balaeniceps rex | reverse complement strand
TCTTATGGCACTGTTTGGATCTGGAAGTGTGCAATGATACTATTTGCTTTAACTGAATCTCCATTTAATTAGATATTGCTAAAATTAGACCATAATTTGGCTAAAATTATAAGAGTTGAATAGGCAAACCCTATTACTTTAAGAATGAGAGACTGTGCTCTATTGGAGTACCTTGGGTTTGCTGCAGAGTAACCAAAAGTAGAATTTGGCTTTAGATTAACTGATGTAATAAGATTTTAAAGTAAAAAATTAGAAACATCGCAGAAGTCTTCCAGAGGAACTTACCTGCAGAGAATGGCAGCTGTGTATAGATCATATTCACAAATACACTGCCGGAAGACTGGATCACAATGTTCTGTCCACAAGAAAAGGCAATGATTATCAAGCATATTTAGGAAAGGTAAAACACTTTCCAAATATTTTCTATCTAGTATTGTTCAGGATAAAGGGAAAAAAGTGGGGGGAGACTGTGATGATGTTGTGATTCCTATACTATTTCTTTACCCTTTATTACTATAGTCCATTGACTGTCAAAACAAACAGGCAAAAGCCCAAAGATAACTAAATGACAGAAAACTACTAGGATCTTGACTTCCAATGTACCTACTTTATTCTTAATTTTTCTTTGAATAATGTTCAAATGAGATAAAACAAAAAAATCAGTGCAGATTGCAGATTTCCTGTCTGTGCTGTTATGTGTCAGTATGTGTTGAGTAGCTGATACACCACAAGGCTGTGCTGCCATTCAGCGAGACCTGGACAGGCTAGAGAGTTGGACAGAGAGGAACTTAATGAAGTTTAACTAAGGCAAATGCAGGGTCCTGCACCTAGGGAGGAATAACCCCATGCACCAGTACAGGTTAGGGGTTGACCTCCTGGAAAGCAGCTCTGCAGAGAAGGACCTGGGAGTCCTGGTGGACAACAAGTTAACCATGAGCCAGCAGTGTGCCCTTGCAGCCAAGAAGGCCAATGACATCCTGGGGTGCATTAGAAAGAGTGTGGCCAGCAGGTTGAGGGAGGTTATCCCCCGCTCTACTTTGCCCTGGTGAGGCCACATCTGGAGTACTGCGTCCAGTTCTGGGCTCCCCCGTTCAGGAAAGACAAGGAACTACTGGAGAGAGTCCAGTGGAGGGCTATGAAGATGATTTTGGGACTGGAGCATCTCTCTTATGAGGAAAGGCTGAGAGAGCTGGGTCTGTTTAGCCTGGAGAAGAGGAGACTGAGAGGGGATCTTATCATCGCTTATAAGTATCTTTAGGGTGGCTGTTAGGAGGATGGGGCCAGATTCTTTTCAGTGGTGCCCAGCAACAGGATAAGGGGCAATAGGCACAAACTGAAACACAACAAGCTCCATCTGAATATGAGGAAAAACTTCTTTATTTTGAGGGTGACAGAGCACTGGAACAGGCTGCCCACAGAGGTTGTAAAGTCTCCTTCTGTGGAGATCATCAAAACTCTCCTGGGCACGATCCTGTGCAGCCTTCTGTAGGTGAACCTGCTTTAGCACAGGGGGTTGGACTAGATGATCTCCAGAGGTGCTTTCCAACCCCAACCATTCTGTGACTCTGTGATTCTGTGACATTTGCAAACTACTTGTCTATTAAGCTTTGAAAACATCCCTGCAGAATGTTAGGTGTCTACATTTAATACTTACAGTTTGTCCTCCACTTAGGCTGATGGCTATACCCTTGAGGCATGTCTCAGTGTCAGTCAGGCCACACTTGTGGATATCTCCCAGAACAGTGAATTCATTGCTGTCACAGAGCTAGAAGAAGAAAACAAAATATATTGTTAAAAGGATTTGTTATATTAAAATATTGTTAGGTTAAAAAGGTTCACACTCAAATGACATTCTTAGTAAAGGGAGTAATTTAAAATATTGTTTATTCCTGTTCTTCCTGCTCATATGTTCTTATACATATGTGTACAGTCACCAAGCAAGCTGGCATTCATGCAGTCTGCACAGTGGAAGCTATCTATTACTTCTGACATTCAAGGGCAAGTTAGACATATTAAGCTGAACATTAAAACTTCCTAATGTTTAGGTAACACTAGTTCCTAATGTTTTGGTAATACTAGTTTAATGTGCTAGAGAAGAAGAAGGATGTGTGCCTTTCTTGCCTGTTGGTTATGGTGTTTACTTGGGAGAGGAGAGAAATTGTTTTCAGTCTCTTCTGCACTGAATAGATTATCAAAGAGCCTGGTGATTTGGACATTCCTTTAACAGGTAGGAAATATGCATTTAAATATCCTCTCATAGGAGAAAATTAAGCTAAAATCACTATTCACTGAGCTACTAAATAAAGGCAAAATTCAGTTTTTCTCTTAGTTCTGATTTTCACTGGGCTCTGTTCTGTGAGCTGTATTCAGAGTGTGCCTAATGGCCAAGACGTTACAGGGAAACATGCAGAAGGCTGTGATTCTGAACATGTCTTATCACTTTCTTGCCATAATGAAGATTAAATTGAGGACAGCTGAGATACAGAGTTACAGCTGTCTGGAAATTTAATGTTAAAATTGTGGGCTTTTTGACCTTTTGTGTCCAAGTTTAGGGGTTTTCTGTACCTCCAGAGCCTCTGAGAATCTAATTTTAAGTGTTGGTGCCAAAAGGGGAGTTTATTGTGTAAGTCTGATCTATGCTCCCATTGTGGATCAAGCCCAGTGCTTGTGAATCTCATCAAAAAGCTTCATTGATTTAGTCTAATCTATTTCTAAATTACCTCATTCTAGCTTATTTCTAAGTTTTTATGATTCTCTTTCTTTGTAACTTTCATTTTGAGCTTTTTGAGAACAGATTTAATTTAATCTGAAGCCTTTATGAAAATTGTTTACATCACTCATCTAATACAAATAAACAACAAATATACCTAGGGTTCTGAAATCTGTAAATCTGTAGTCATTATTTTAGATATATCTACTCAGAATTCAGTCCCTACTAATCTAAAAACTCCAGTAAATCTTAGGTGTTTTTGTAAGTCATCAATTTCTAATTCAGGTTTTAGAATACATGTATGACTTCCTAGCTTTTTGCTTTTAACCTCTAGAGTCTTCTGTGTTTACTGGGAAAGACTGTTTGGAAGGTTAATCATCTTAATGAAATAATTCCCCTCCCATGAATTCTGTATAATAATAATTCCATTACAAATACTGTTAATCAAATTAGCCATTGAACTATATTAACTGTGACAAAAAGGACAGTACCAATGGACATAATAAACACATTGCTCAGAAAGAAGCAGTTATAAAACACCAGACAAGCAATATTTAATTAAAAAATTAATGGGAAGCATGGAGATTGTTTCATGGAGCCTAAAAACTCAGTGCAATTCTTAAATGATGATCAAAGAACACAAAACTAATACAATTTGTTTATTTAGTATAACCCTAACAGAAAGCTCCCTGAAACCCATTTAAGGCTCCATGTTGGCCCTCTATGTTTCAGAAAGTTGATGTGATTGCCAGTAATTTTAATTAAACAACATTATATATAATAAAAACATTTTCCTTTAGCATATTGCTTTAGCAAGGATTGTGACTTATTTTTTACCTTGGTCAGGACATAGCTACAGTCTCCGAAGAAGGAATAATATTTCTCATCAAATGTTGAAATGTGGGAGCCTCCTTCAATACTGCAAGTCCCAGGGCACGACTGGGTGACACAAGACCATTCACCTCCAGCACAGGTACTGAAATGAAGAAGGGATTCAGTAACCTTGTGTAATGCAAGTGTAAATGAAATAAAAGACAATAAGGGCAGCTAATGCCTTAATTTTCCTCTTGAAGCATTGATCATACTGTCAAAGAAACAAACATTGCTTTGAAATCTCAGAATAAGTATGGGGCAGGCACATTTATATTAGTGATAATTTTTTATATATTGTTGCTCATTTCCAGTCTTTGGACAGAATTCAGTTCTAGTGAACCTGGCATCTGTTCTGCTACATATGAAGGATCGCCCCTCATCTCCATTTGCATGGCTCAAGCTTCAAACATGTGAAGTATTTCTTGGAAAATAACATGCATGTTTGTGGTTCTTGTATTCATAGATAGATAGGTGTATTTGCATACACTTATGCAATAATACTTCAGTAATTATAGTGATATTGAAAAATATATATCATATCTGTCAAACATGCCTCTCAAGTGTGATCTCCCACTCTGTCTAATGCAACATGTCCCTAAATGTTACGTATTTACATGAACATCCTAGTAGTACACTGTAGTGCTGCAAAGGACGCAACACAGTAATTCACATTTTTGAACACCTCTGGTATTTGAATGTGATTGTCTCCTTTAATTGATTGGTCTTGAAATTGGAGTACCTATATCTAAACTCAAATTTTTGCTTCTAAGTGTGAATAGAAAACAGAGATGTAAGTGTCCTCTAAAAATGTGTAATCAAGGAACTTCTGTTGATAAGTAGTTCCTCGTTTCTTTTTAGGGGGAAATTAGTAATTTTTCCCCATCTTCAAAATGTTCAGGTAATGCACCCAAAAAAAGAAGTATGGGGAAGGGAGTACGTTACCATGATCTGCATTTAGATGAGAAGGAGGCACCAGGAGCATAAGTTTCACCCTCATAGGTACAGTGACATTCTTTACGGGGAATGCAGCCAGCACCGTTAACGTCATCAAATACCATTCCTAGGGAAAGAAATGGTCTGTTACTCATTCTGTGCACTGCAGAACCTGCTTTTGTACACATATCGAACATGCTTTCAGGCATCTGCCTCATTTCTTCTGTATTACACAGAAAATTAATAGAAAGTACTTTAAAATAATAGGATGCCAGCTACGTAAGGAATGAAGGGCTATATTCCATTGAAGCCTATCTAAAATCTTAGGGTGATCAAAAGAGACCTCTAGGGAAATGCCTTTCTCTTATGGAGTTCATTAGATTGGAATTAGGCTTAAAATTACTAGATAATGAGGTGGAATAGATGAACCATTTGTAAAACTGCCCAGGGACATATTTATGCAGTAAATATTTTTATACCTGAAGGCAGAGGATTATCTAAGAAAAGTCAATGCTATTATACAAACAAGTGATAGTGAATTCTGTGAGACATCATGGAGGATGGGCAGAAGAGCTGCAAGGGGTGAAGATCCTACCATGCAGTCACTCACAACAGCAACAATTCTCAGCCCCAGAAGTAAGCATGCACAAAGAGAACACAGTTGCATTGTCTTGTACTGATATTCAGTTCTCATGCATAATTCTCTGAAGCACCAGATTTTACACACTGCCTAGTGCTCTCTCAGCAACTTTTTGTTTAGACGCACAGCACTGGACAGGAAGGGTTGGGTAATTTGGACAACCAGGTACAGCTTTGCTAACACCCTGGTTATCATTGTGCGCAAAATGTGATTAAATATTACATACTTTCTGTGAACTGAATATGGATGCTGAGAATAGAATACTTCCCCTTGTAGTCCTGCACTTGGGCCACAACAAACCCTATGCAATGCTACAGGCTTGGGGATGAGTGGCTGGAAAGCTGCTTGGTGGAGAGGGATCTGGGGGTGTTGATCGACAGCCGACTCAATATGAGCCAGCAGTGTGCCCAGGCAACCAGGAAGGCCAACGGCATCCTGGCTTGTATCAGGAATAGTGTGACCAGCAGGACTAGGGAAGTCATCCTTCCCCTGTACTTGGCACTGGTGAGGCCGCACCTCGAGTACTGTGTTCGGTTTTGGGCCCCTCAGTACAAGAAGGACACTGAGGCACTGGAGCGTGTCCAAAGAAGGGCAACGAAGCTGGTGAAGGGTCTAGACAACAAGTCTTATGAGGAGTGGCTGAGGGACCTGGGGTTGTTTAGCCTGGAGAAGAGGAGGCTGAGGGGAGACCTTATCGCCCTCTACAACTACCTGAAAGGAGGTTGTAGCAAGGTGGGTGTTGGTCTCTTCTCCCAAGTAGCAAGTGATAGGATGAGAGGCAACGGCCTCAAGTTGTGCCAGGGGAGCCAGGGGAGGTTTAGGTTAGATATTAGGAAAAAATTCTTCACCGAGAGGGTTGTCAAATATTGGAACGGGCTGCCCAGGGAAGTGGTGGAGTCCCCATCCCTGGAGGTGTTTAAAAGACAGGTAGACGAGGTGCTTAGGGACATGGTTTAGTAGTGGACAGGTACGGTTGGACTTGATGATCTTAAAGGTCTTTTCCAACCAAAAGATTCTGTGATTCTGTGATTCTGAGTGAAGTATCTTATTCTCAGTTCAGTCATTATGTACATCTCAGGTACTTTTGTTATTTAAAAGGGCATTTTCAGTATCTGAATAGTAATGGTGCATGCGTATCAGGAAAGAAATGTAGTTATTACTTTGATGGTAATAACAGTGATGACACGATGAGAATGATACAGAGTAGGAAAGTTGTTAAATCTGTACAGTTAAGTGTTCTAGCAGTTTTGGCTATGAGAAAAGTGCAGGAAATAAGCTTGCCTGGAGGACAGATGCAGCCATCTGTACAGTGATCTTCACAAAGTGCAGATCGCTCTGGGTTGCTGCATGTATCAGAGCAGGGGGAGCCACACTCCTGGTATTGCATGTTGAAAGGACATGATTTGGCTGAAAGTAGAAAGAGTGTTATAATGCTGACTTTTCCTTTGAAATGTTGAGAAAACAGTATTTGTAATCTAGGATGTTTTCTGTCAAGATATAATGGGGAATCCTGATCCAAGTGGAGGCTGCAACATTTTAGACTTTCTGATATGTATTGAAAACCCTTAGTAATGCAAAATCCTGTAAACTTCCATATTCCCAAAGTCTTGAGTATGCTCAGGTTGAAACTGATTTCATGAAAACTACATGCACCTTTAAACGGCTGTCTTCTTCAGGAAAAGAATTCACTTATTTCAAGTTTACTAGATATGGGTAGTTACACACAGGTGAAAGTCCCTTCCTGAGATACTTACGACACAATTCTGAGGTTCTCCAGTTCAGAGGCTGTCCACCTGCATGAGCACACTGTCGGGAGTATTCAGCAAAGGTGTTGCACATGCAGAAGTCAGCTGTAGAGCTATCACAGTGGCATAGGTCTTGCATGCAAGTTTCAATGTAGTCCTGAACATTCACAAGTGCATTACAGCTTGTAAATGCTTTACTGGTTAATACTGTCTCACAGATCGAAGCCTAGGAGGGAAAATAGAGAAGATAAAACAGGTGGTTAGGAAATATGAAACTAATTGTTTAAGGTATGTAGCAGAACAAACCAGAGGTCCACCTGGTCCAGAAACCTGGCCAACAGTAGCCATAAGCAGATGTTTAGGGAAAAGCATAACAATATGTATATATAACACATGGAACTCCTTTGATTAACTCCCATATCTTCCCATATCTCGAGTTACTTTCAGCTCAGGTGACTTCCCAAGCATTATACAGTTTCTTTGTATTAAGACATCCTCAGTGAATTTCTCTTTCATGAAAATACCCAGTCCTCTCTTGGAAGGGGAATGCAACTTTTTAGCATTCACATTAGCAAAGAATAAAAAATTAAATTTAGAAAAATTTTCTTTCCAGACATATGGTTGAGTCATATTGATACTATATTTTTTCCAATTCTAACAAATTTTCTCCAAAGACAGGGAGAATGTATTTTACACTGAGAAAACAAATTTTGAGAGAGAGGTTCTTACAAGTTCAGCTGAGCAGTTCACCAGAACAGCAGGAGGAATAGGATCAGCACACTGCTCTGTGGGTCCATCTATCTTCTGCCTATTCCCAAACTGTATGGGAGTCAGTTTTGTCTCTGTAAAAGCAGTCCAAGTATTAGAATAATATTTACTGGTTTACTGGCTTTTGCATGGAGATATTTTCTTTTGCAACACTACCTGCTACGACATAAACAGTGATTACCAAGTAATATCACTATAATATGAAAGGCAAAAGGAGATGAAGAAGGTATACAAGGAACTGGATCCTAACTATTGAAAACAAGTAGAAAGTTGCATGTGGCAGGTCTTAAAATATCTAACAGTATGGAAACAGCCTAATACACCTCAAAGCCCTGACTCTATGCATAACTGATATCATAGAAATACATAAAGAAACATCGCTAGTTTTGCAGTTAATGCAACAACAACAGTTACAGTATACTGCTAAAAGAAAGAAAAACAAAGTGCCAATACTTAATAATGTTTTTTATTACTTACTCTCTGAAATAAATTCATTGCTAATTGGAATTCCATTGAAGTCCCCACAAAGTCCACAAGTTTGATTGGCATATTTGTTATCTAGTTCCACCTGAAAGAAACAAGGAGAGAGAGCTTAGGTTCATAGTAACGTCAGCCTTGATGGTTAGGAACACAGCCTACATCAATATTGCTTATGTACTCAACATTTAACATATGTATGCTGTGCAGACTGTGTCACGTGGTAACAATGTAGATACCATTGGGAAGGTCAGTGACCACCAAGAAAATCTTGGTCTTATTCTAGCTCTGGGGCTGTGAACATCAGTGCATTGCCAGGTCTGGAATCTGAGGAATACTTCACTGTGAGGTGGGGACATTATAATTAGGGGTCTATTGATCTGAACTTGGTGGAAAAAAGAAGGGAAACTGGGAGAAGACTGGAAGACAGAACAATACACTAAAAATGGACACAAATCCAAAAGTAACTAACGCCTGTCTGGCTGATTAAGACTGCAAAGATGTAAACAGACTATTTTCAAAATACAGGCTTTCTGTCATGTTTTGGATGTTTTCTTACCAGGAGGGCATCCTCTTCATTCCAAAGGAAGGTCAGTCCTAACTTGGCAGAAACTTTTAAATAGCTGTTACTTCTCTCTATCAAGACTCCCATCTTGCTGTAGGGTGGCTGAACCCTGGGGAAAGATCACTGTAATTCAGCAGGGGTAGGGACAGAATATCCACACTGATATCCTTTCTCATTCTCTTTGAGAAGCTTCAACATGCATAGGTGAGGAAATTAGTCAGAGCAGTAACTAAATACAGACAATACAAGTCTGTGAAATGTTGGCTGTTTCCTATGCAATTGCTTCTCATTGTGCAAATGGATCACCCTCGCTTTCCCTGCTGTTCCTTTTGGCTATCTCTGTTAATGGTGTTTTGCTAGATAAAATGTTGGCATGTGTCTTTGGTTCTATTGTCCAGAAAAGTTCTGGGAGGTTCTGTTTTGCAGGCAGTATGCTTCAGGATATTGCTATTTACTCCTTCAAGGCCTTGATAATAAAGGGATAGACTCTTTAGGCTTTCTGGGATATGAGTGCCATTCACAAAGGTGCACCCAAGATAACCACCAGACTAGCTCTCTGTACATAGCTGCTATAATACACGACTCACTGTGGGATAGCTGACCAAATATTTACTCAGCCTTTTGGAGAGGTTTCACACCCTATGCCAAAGTCAGTGCTACCATTGCTACGTAGATAGCAAGTTTCCAGGCATTTTAAATGAGTGCAGGTACAAGTTGCAGTCAGTGCTTGACTGCATACTGTTCAGTGCAAGGACAAATGCCATCAAAAATTCCTCTCAAGGATCCTGTTCAGGTAAAATGAATGGAAAGTAGAAACTTAAAGAGTGTAAAAGCCTAACACTTTGACTGAATCCAGCTTATAGACTCAATTGTGTATATACACACACAATTGTAGCAGTGGAGCAGCATCTAGGATATAGCTCATCTGAACAAAATGAACACAGGGATAATCTGGAGAAGTGGCACTTAGCTCACTGTTAGGCCCTCTTATTTTTGGTGATACTTCAGGAAGGACCTGAGCCCTACAGCTGCTTGGGAGCAGTGCGAGATCAGATGAGGGAAAGGGATGCTCGCTCAAAGAGCCCACTGAGAGCAAAAACAGTGATGGCAGTTTCAAATTATGAACATACAATTTGCCATCAAGCAAGACAGAGCCACGGGTCAGTTCAATCACTGCTCCTTCCAGCTTCATGATGACGTGAGTGATCGTGGTAGCATTTTCCACCATTGTACGCCTAATCTGGATGTTGAAGTCCTCATAGGGAGATTTGCAGTTGGATGCAAAGATGTAATTGCAGACCCCAGGGAAGTAAAAGATGTCCCCATCAAAGGTCTTGAAGTGGAAGTTACCCCATGTGCTGCACACACGGCCATTGTGAGAGGGGTTGCCAGCTGTGGATTCAAAATAAGCAGTAAGACTTTTCTGTAATTTGCTGTAGATACTCTCCCTTTAGTTGCTTTTCCCCTTTTATTTCTTTCAAACAGCCTCTGTCCAAAAAGCCCATCTTCTGTTTTCCTTCTTGTCAAGCTATTTGTTTATTGATCTGTTATTTATTTAGTTTAATTATCTTTTGTGTTTAATCTGTTTTGCATGGGGATAAAGGGCCTAAGATTGGACGAGACCTCCCTCGTCACTATGTCCAATGCTCTGGTTCTGCTGACAGCCGTATTCTATAACTCCTTTCCTAACTGCACGAAATTCTAAAGTTTCACTGTAAAACCAGTTTAAAGTTATTTAAAACTAGGTGGTACTCCTACTAGGGAAGGTCACTCATAGCTGCACCCTTTGAATAGCTGGAAGACTTTTGCCAGCATCTTCCAAAACATATTCCTGTCTCATGTATGCTTGGTTGTTCTTGTGCCAGTATTACACTTCACCTTGAAGGAGTTCCACCTCCCTGCTCCCCCCCCTCCCCTTATAGAAATCACTTATCTCTTTTCAGTCTTCTTTTCCTTACAAGCAGGCTCTCCTATCTCCCTGATTATCCTCACAATCCCTTCCTGCGTGTCTTCCAGATTTACAGTCACCCTGCTTGAATACGGCTAGTCAGAATTGTACCCTATACACTAGATAAGGTGNTTATTCTTGTACCTGATAAACTCACTAATTTTCTTGTTCATTTTTTGTTTTACAATGCTAAAGGATCTTACATAATTTATTAACCTCTTCAGTCACTCCATGCTCTACCTGTGTGATCAACAAGAACACAGATATCTGAGCCATGACATTTGTTTAACTTACCCTTTACTTTCAGTGTGTTTTGAAAAGGTGGTATGATTGTCACTTCTTGCGATTTTGAAGCTGGTGAAAAATCTAAGGGGGAAAAAACGACCAAGTTTAATCTTATTAGAGGTCCTAAAAAATGGATAGAGATTGCCTAGTCTCTTTAGTGATTGACATTTCCTACTACTACTTACACTCTAGGGGGAGGTTTCCACAAGGTTTTATTCATGGTTTTTACACAGTACTTCGTGTTCTGTCTTTCTGTATATTTCACTAACAGCCAAATCCCAGAGACCATGCTCTTTGGCTGTAGTACTTCCTTCTGTTATTTGTTCAAGACTCCCATCTGATGCTGGCCTCGATGTTCTGAACTCAAAAGCAGCAATCTGATCCTTAGAGCACAGTGTTGTAATAGCGATGCAGAAAAAGCAGTGCTAATGTCTATGTCTGAACCTTCGTCTCTCAGTACACTTAGAAGCAGAAAGTTACCGAAGAATATTAGAAGGTGAGCATGAGAAACAGGAGCTGTTTTTTTTCTGAAGCTCATATCTTTCTTTGTGCTGAGACATGCACTTTTGCACAACCAACTCTAAGCAGATTTTTTTTAAAAAAACAGTTTAAATTCTGTGACACTTTAATCATGTGCTTTTCATGCAAAGACTTCTATTGGTAGGATCCAGCCCTAAATTTTCCAAGTCCAAACCCAATGTTTTCTCTTTGGATCCAGCAATGAAAGGGACAGAATACTTAGAGAACCTGCAATGTGATTTTCTTAACATGAGAGTCTGAGGAATTGATGTAGTTTCTCCCTTGAAAGTATCAAAATTGTAGAATTTGTTGACTTCCAAACACTATATGGTGCAATATCAGCCATTGACTTCTGCATTTAGACCAAAAAATATCACTAAGACAAATATGTGTTTTCAAAAGACAATCTCATTTAGTCTTGATGTAAGGATTTTAAGGGAAAGCACACATATTACCTTCCTTGACAATCTGTTCCAATAAATAAATGCACTCACTGTTATTAAGTAATTTGTGGTACACTTCAAGTTTGGGTTTATCACTATTTTAATTGCCAGCTAGTGACCTCACAAATTTCAGATTTCAGGGCAGGCTTAATGATTAATTGTTTCAGCCTGTCTTCACTAATATACCAGTCAGTATTGTATCGTTCCACCCTTATTTGTTCTGTACAGTTATGGTGGTTGCTCTGTACAGTTATGTGTCATGCATGATCTTGTAGTGCTTAATTATTCTAATGTTTAAGGTAGTTAACAGTTTTCTTATTCTCTCGTGAGTGATACACCATCTTGACACAGCATAAAAAACTGTATCTTTTATTACCTACTATCAAGTATATTGGTGATACGTATGTATACACACACCTCTTCTGAAAATACACTTTTAGATAGAAGGCATGTACCTTTCATGAAGTTAAAGATTAGATAACCATATCATATCGGCAGACCAGATCCACTGGGCCAGATCTCAGAGGAAGTTCTCCAGTTTAGAGCAGTCAGAGAGTTGCTGGGAATTGGATATATTGTACAGAGGATTTCTTTCTCCTTTTTCTTTTTTTTTGGGGGGGGGCAGGAGAAGGGAAAGTATGTTCTAGCTAGGAATCAGAAGATTCTAATAATCATCTTATTTATAGTTTAATTTGGGACAAAATCTTAGAAACAGATCAGCATAAAAATACTTACGTTTTTGTCGCTGCAGGATAGATGGAGAAACGTAGTTTGATTTTGTTTGTTGTTCATCATCCTGGGCTTGAACTGCATCAAGAAGAGTGGAGGAGGAAAATGTTAATGTCTGATTTGCTTGAGTTCCCTCATAATTTCACAATCATATCTGTTTAAACATGCAACAGTCAGTATACAAAAAATCAGCAAAGCTATGTTCATGTACAGGAGGTCAGATTTGCATTAGGACCTGTGCTACATGCAACCATGATGGCCATATACCACTCCTTCAGGTTTATTTTTTTTTTCTAATAAATTACTGCAGGGAAGCCATCAAAAACATGCCTGTGATAATTTGAGCAGATTCTTATTCTGTTATTGTCACAGTAGCCCTGGATGACCTTATAAGCTTTTCAGATAAAGGACTTCATTTTCTTAGTTTTTATGATCACTGTGTGCTTTAACCTACAGTAAACCCCTTTATCTAGCCAGGAGGCTTTTAAAAATAGGTCCCATTTGTACAGGAAGAATTGATTTTAGAGTCTGAGGATGGATATTTGTACTCTCTTACTGAAAGCCAAAGTTACTCTGTATTTTACAGTTTCAAGAACTTTTTGTAATAAGCAGCAGAAGGAAAATAAACACACAAGCCATGCAGAAAGAAATAGGTCTTTCCAATAGATACATTTGTGACTGTTGAATTTGCCCCAAAGCAAAACTTTTTGTTTCCAGTGAAGAAACCATTTTTCATTCAGTTCCACCGCACTATCAGAATAGGAATACACATAAAATCTGCAGGGGCCAGAGGGGCTTTTAATGCACTGCTTAGTGAGAGTTCATCAGAGGGCAGGTTGTAGGGGAGGCTATGCTGGCCGGAGAAAAGCAAAAAGGAAGGTTCACCGTCTGCTGCATCCCACAAAGGCAGTCCGTGGGTAGCACCGCTAGAGGGGCTAATGCTGAAATCAGGGCTGCAGGGAGCTCCGTAAGTGTCTTCCTTTCTGCACCAGCTGGGGGTCTGCAGCTGGTGTTGGAAGGACACATTGTGCCCGTTTTTAAGCTATGAACCGTTCAGTGCTTCTGGGCTCCTCTTCTCCACTGCCTAGCCTCAGAGAGCTTTTTGCTTGTCTCTACATCCACTGCGTGGCTCCAACACTCTGCCTCATGCCATATGCATGGCAGATTCCTGTTTCCATTGCATGGTGTGGTAATGCCACAGCTAGTGGCATAGCTTTTGATGGGCTATTCTTTGACTCTACCACTTTTTAACATAAGTTAGTGTGGAATTACCTGGAAGTAGGACAAAGTAAAATAATACAGTAGGATCTGCATCTGAGATCAAAATGCACTAAAAACTAATGTTGTTACCTTAAACTTTAAGGGAAATTAACAGGTGAAGTATACATAAAAAAGACTTCCACTCACCTGTGAGTATTAAGTGCCCTCTTAGAATATTTAAGGCAACTCCATTTGTTTTCATGTCATCAAAACCCAACCCTGTGCTCTAAGTTTTTATGCAACCTCATGTGCAAGAATAGATTAACTTTCAAAATCTGTTGTCCAATGTTTTTCAAGCAAAGTCCCTCCTTTTTTCAATACTGTATCATCAGCTGATAAAACAAAAAAAATTTAATAATGCATGCAGACAGACTCCACTGATTTGTTCCTTCCTAAAGCCACTTTTGCACCTTCTGATTTGTGCATTTAGAAATGCTGTACCATCTTGAAGTGGACATCAAAATCTAGATGCAAATCTTGAGGCTTTTTGGTAGAAATGTGAGTTCCGAGTGACTTCCACTGAATTCAGTGGAGGTATTCCAGATTTCAACTGGAGAAAATAGGATGAGAACATGGAATACAATACAAATTTTCAAGGCAGTTAATTTCCTTTTCTTAGGAAGCAAAGGATTTGTAACAGAAAAGAAAATCTTGCATAAAGGCAACAGGTTCATTAGCTTCACAAAGCCAAGAAAGAAATGTTTCAAACTCCGAAGCAAGGTATAAATTCCTTAAAACAGTAAAAACGTCAAGAAAGTGAATCTTCCTACCTTTGATCTGTATAAAGGCAAGTGCTATTATTGATATCCATAGGGGTATTCGCATCCCACCACCTGTGCCCATCTTCTGGAAGTCCGGTAGAAACTACCGAACAACCTGCCTCTGAGGAAATACCTGTCTGCTCCTGAGTCTTATATAGTGAAAGAGTAGGTTTTGGCTCAGTTCCCAGATTGTTTCACAAGGTTCTTAAAAGGTGGGGCTTCAGACATTTTAGTTTTCCTTTGCAGGTGCACAGGTAAATAGAGGATGCTCTGACTTTCCCTCAGGTATTTGCACTCTAGGAGGAGTCTTCTTTCTACAGGTCTTTTTGATGAAATGTCAAGAAGTGAGCAGGAAGAACTTTTGCTCAGGCTTAGTCTTCCCAAATTGTTATATATTATGGGATAAATAGAATTTAAGGGGCTTCTGAGTGACTTTTGAGCAGGAGCTTGGAATGAATTACTTCACTTTTTTTTATTTTCCTTGTTAGGATAAATGATGGCAACTTAACTTCTCAAAAAGCCCAAGGAAGTTCTGTCTGTCTGTGGTGGTGCAGCCCCCTGGGCCAGGATAAGCCCTATTGTGCTGTTATCTTGGTCACAAATGGCACCAGGCCCTCTCTGTCCACACCTGGACCATCTGCTGCCTGAATGGTACATCAGGACCACTCTGAGATCTCAGGATAAGCCCTATTGTGCTGTTATCTTGGTCGTAAGTGCAGCAACTTTGGTGTCAAGCACTCCCTGTCCAGACCTGGGCCATCTGCTGCCTGAATTGTATACCAGAATGACTCGGCACGAATTGTGGCCAGAATGTAAAATACTGACCAAAGGCAATCATCTCAAGATCGTACAAATAGTGATCCAAAAGGGACACCTTTTGAGCTCTCCGGGACTGCAGCGGGCTGTGTGACCCAGTATCTCCCCCTGAGCTGGGATGCCTCTCACGGTGGATTTTGCGAGGATTGAAGAATCGTCCATTGACAATTTCGTGAGGACTCAAAGGCCTGATTTTGCGAGGCCCACTGACCATAGATGAATGCCAGCACATAAAATTANAGAATGTAAAATACTGACCAAAGTCAATCATCTCAAGATCGTACAAATAGTGATCCAAAAGGGACACCTTTTGAGCTCTCCGGGACTGCAGCGGGCTGTGTGACCCAGTATCTNCAATTTAATTCGGAGCTGTTTGTGTGTGTGCATGTGTGCGATTTGATTTAGAGCTGTTTGTCTGTCTGTCTGTGTGTGATTTGATTTAAACCCCATCTGTGTGTGCAACCCTGCTGTAAGTTTTGGGTGACCCTTGCCATTCTTGAATCTTTAACTAAGTCGTTATTTTGATTGTAACAAATTCCATTGAATTACTCTGTTGAATTGGCTGATGCTTAAGTGGTGTTAAGGATTATACGACCTAATTTTGTGATCTATCTCAAAAATATTGATAAATCTTAAATTGCTTCTAAACCAAAGCCATGTAAAAAAATCATATTCGCAACACTGACATGTTTTTTTTAATGAGTTTGCACCTGACTATGTAACTACTTTGCCCGTGAAAAAGGAGAAATCAAACACCATCTAAGGTTAGCATTTATCCACAGGCCAGGCACAACACAGGACTATGCAGTGAAAATCCTTCAGCATTGGTGAGTCAGTAGTATGGACCTTTCCTTGAGGGATTCTTCTTCTCACATGGGCAGTTTCAGTGCTACTTCAGCTGTTTTCCTTCTGCGTAAACATGATCTCACCATAACAAATTATATTGATTATACCTACAATTAAAAATATAGATTTTCTTGGTGATTGCTGTATCTAGCAACACAAAAAGACTGATTTGCAAGAATGTCCTTTGGAATGTTCCTTATCTAAGGAACAATGAGAAACTGAACAATGTTTTGTGAATATGTGGATATATTTATTTATTGCTGTATTACTTTGGTGAATTAACCTTTTATAGTGTTTTACCCTGGGGTGTAGAGAAACACAGTCTTTCAGTAAGAGGATGGATCCCATAATTCCACATGGGATCAAACAGTTCCTGCAAAGAAGAAGGTACTGCAATGGTCTCCATATACTCTGGCAAGATGGCAAGACGTAATTAGGTTTAAAACTGGGAATCACACTTAAGTTAGACATTGGGGAGAAAATTTCTTTTTGCAATGATGGTGAAGTACTCGTATAGGTTGCCCAAGAAGACTGTCAAATTTCCATCACTGGTGGTTTTTAAGAACAGGTTAGAAAAACACCTACCTGAGAATGGTGTAAGTGCTGTTGATAGTGCCCTGGGGCAGGGGAATAGACTAAATGGCCATTTGAGATTCCTTCAAACATGATTTTCTATTATTTTTTCTGAAAAATAATATGTATTCTCTCTGTTGGAGCAGTTGTATTTGAGGGAGTAACTTCAACATTAAGAGAGAAATAAAAGGCACATTTTTTTCCCTAAGCAGTAAACAGAAGCAAGAAAAGATGCTGTCTTCCCTCAACATTTTAAAAGTACAACTGGTTGTTAATATTGAAATAAAAGTGACATAACTAAGTGAAATTGGAAGTGTTGATGAAAACAATTGGTCAATTTCAGTCATGAGTTATACCTCTGGCAACTTCATTGACATATAAGTTTGTAGATTTTGCCTTAGTATTATTTAAACAAGGAAAAGATGACTACAAGATACTTGTATATACAGAAATACATGCAGTGAAAATTTAAGGGAAATGTAATTGCCTCTAACAGTTATTGTCAAAGTTCCAGGATGAAGATCTAAAAAAGAAAAAATTTGATGGATATAACTGGTGTGTAATTAGGGTAATTATAAATTAGTATGGTAAACTCAGCTGGGTAACACACATAAGCTTATTAAGTGATTCTGTTGGTGAGAAGAAAAATATGCTTTACGGATCATTACTTTGCTTACCACTGAAAAATCAATTCATATCAACAGTTGCTATGCTGTGGTTTCATGTACACAGGTTAACATTTCCTGCATGTTCAGAGAAGTACTATGACCTCTCAAAGATCCCAGTTTGGTCACTAGTGATGATTCCCTTTGTATGGCCATCACAAATTAGGCTGAA
>VYZW01059203.1:23397-52653 GCA_013401315.1 Balaeniceps rex | reverse complement strand
TTGTCCGCTGATGTAGTCGCTCCATCATAGAAGGCTGCTAGTTTGGTCAGGCAGGACTTGCCCTTGGTGAAGCCATGCTGGCTGTCTTGAATCACCTCCCTGTCCTCCATGTGCCTTAACATAGCTTCTAGGAGGATCTGTTCCATGATCTTCCCAGGCACAGAGGTGAGGCTGACAAATTGTAGTTCCCAGGGTCCTCCTTTCTACCCTCTTTAAAAATGGGTGCAATGCTTCCCTTTTTCCAGTCACCAGGGGCTTCAACTGACTGCCATAACTTTTGAAATATCATGGAGAGTGGCTTGGCAACTGCATCAGCCAGTTCCCTCAGGACTCTGGGATGCATCTCATCAGGTCCCATAGACTTATGTATGTTCATGTTCCCCCGGTGGTCACGAACATGATCTTCTCTTACAGCGGCAGGGACTTTGCTCCCCGAGTCCCTGCCTTGCAGTCCATCCACTTGAGAGGTGTGGGAGGAGAGGTTGCCAGTGAAGACTGAGGCAAAAAAGTTGTTGAGTACCTCAGCCTTCTCCTCGTCTGTTGTTACCAGTTCGCCATCCTTGCTCATCAGGTGGGGTACACTTTCTTTGACCTTCCTTTTCTGGCTGATGTGCCTGTAGAAGCCCTTCTTGTTATTCTTTGCATCCCTTGCCAAGTTCAGCTCCATCCATGCCTTGGTCTTTCTGACCCCATCCCTACACAACTGGGCAGCATCTCTATACTCTTCCCAGGATACCTGTCCCTGCTTCCACTGCCTGTGCGTTTCCTTCTTGCCTTTTAGTTTGACCAGCAGGTCTCAACTCAGCCATGCCAGTCTCTTGCCTACCTTGCCTGATTTCTTACACCTGGGTATCAAGAGCTCTTGTGCTCTATGGAAAGCAACCTTAAAGATCTACCAGTTTTCCTGGGCCTCACATTTTAAGCTGTAGCCAAAAAGCAGCCTGAGGGTAGGGCAGCAGTTATCTGTCGGAAAGGGATAGTCAGCAGTTGTTCATGGATAACCAGCAAAATTAATATCAGGCAGTGCAGTTGGTTACGGTAAAGATGGTGTGTGTTGCCAAAGAGCAAATAGTAAAAGCTGTTTAAGGGTTGTTTTCTGTTCTAGTGAATCAGGAATTTAATCATGATGGAGATGAGCAGAGAAGCCCTGTGCCTGCTAAGCCTCCCTGCTAGGAGCTTTCTACCCTCTTCATTTTGGCAGGAACTTGTTGCCACCTGGAAATAGGAGTGCCTACGTCCCAGTGCTGACCTACTAGGATTTTCAACATGCAGTAATGAAAGCATTTGGCAAAGGGCTCCAAATTAATTATAGCTACAAGTTTAGCCTCTGCCTGAAGCTGGCACTAACTGTTTCTGTAACGATTACAAGCAAAGATACTTCTAGGGAACAATAGGGCTAGTGATAGGAAATCTGACTCCCGCTCCTTTCTCTCAGTCTCCTGCTCGATAAGGGACTTTATTGCAGCTGCTGAGAAAGGGCCTGAAGCAATGTCACCTGCAGCAGTCACCTGCTCTGCTGAGCCTCTGGAACGAGCGATGAGCTGGTCTGTATGCTCCTGTCCTACCAAGGAAGCAGAGGTTTGTCAGCAAATTAACCCCATGGCTTTTAAAACATGAATGTGAGTGTGAACCTAAAAAAACCCGAACAGTTTTAAACATGCCCTCCAAACCATCTACTGTATTCATCATTTGATGGGTAGTCCACAAGACCTTTGGGGTACCTTACACCACTAGTTAAACTTTAGTTTACTTGCATTTGTGTCCTTCCTGTATTTGCAACATCATTAACTTCTCATTGCCATCACAAATATTTCATCACACTCTTTTGGGACAATTGTACAATTTGGGACAATGTGTAGTTTATCAAAAACGCAGGTGTCAGAACTACCCAACCTCCCGGCCCTTGTCAAAACAGTCCCAGGTCTCTGTAAACACATTCCAGTCTCACATGCTGAGGTGCGGCAAGACTATCACCTTTTACCCAATTAGTAAACACAATTGATTTGTGTGGCAAAGAGAAAAGACTCTTACTTCCATTATGTCAACAAATAAATTTCTCATAAACAGGTCTCTCAGGAGGGACCAGTTCTACCCCACTTACACCACTACCTTTAATAGAAACCTTTCCGTAACCAACACAAGTGTTATCTTAATACCTATGATTGTTTTGAAGTCCATCCTGTAAAAGCAAAACCATCCCACCTATCGTCTGGAGTTTGTGCAGTGATCAGGTCATGTTCCTACTGGCTCCCTTAAAAATTAGCGTTTTAATGCCTGACAGAGATGAAACATGCGTCTTCAAGGCTCTTGACTGATCCAAAGCCAAATATTCCAGTAAATGGCAATAATCAAAATCCATTAAGTGGATGGAACAGTTGTGGCTTGTTTTCCCTAGCTTGTTACTGTTATGTTTTTCATTAGTAAGAAGGCAGATCTGTTCCTCCTAACTTCATTAGCATTTATCAGAAAGCTATCTGCTATAGTGAGGCCATCAGAGTTCCCAGGAAATACATATAAAGACCAAAACAAGCAACTTCATTGAGACTAGGTTTGTAAATTTGCTTATCTTCTAACTTCTGGTCACCATGACACAGGGCAGATGGCTAGATTTCTGTCAGTCTGATTTGATTACTACTTATTTTTGTCTCTTCTGCAAGAGAGCACATGAGACTCCACACTGAGTTAGCTGGGAAGGACCTCGTCCTAACAGTCTCACCAAGGTAATCTTGTTTCTCCACAATCCAGTGCCCTCTCCAGTGCTCCTAGTAGTAAAGAAACATCAAAAACCAGTGTACACAGTTGAACTAAGCACCTGAACTAGGTAGTCTGGATTTTATCTATTAAAACCAGAAATCTCATAGCAACAAGCACGGTAGGAATACCAACATGGACAAGTAGCTTCAGTTAGGGATGAAAAACTATTAGCAGCTCAGATCCAGGACAGGGATTTAGCATTTAATCCTCAACCTTGTAACACACTTCACTAGGACTTCAGGCAAACGGAATTATTTCTTCCTGGTTTCTATTTCTGCCTCTATTACTCCATGTTTATTATTTAGAAAACTCCCCAAACCTCTCTCAGCTGTGGTCTGCCTAGTGCAATACATGTAGGAACTCAATTTCTGCCTCGGGCAGTTTTTGCTCAGCTGGAGCAGAACTGAAGGAAACAGGAGTGTTTTGCCTGCCAAGACACATTGCAACTTCTTATAACAAACACCAGGAGCTGCAGGGGAAATCCTTTGATTCATTCTCTAAACCACAAAAGCTGCTTGGCAGAAATGTGTCACACTACTGAGTGGGGAGGTCAGGGCAGCACCTAAAAGCCTGGCTCAAGGTCCGTGAATGCCCCGAGATGAGGAGGCATCCCCACCTTTCCAAAGCCCTCACTTTCTCAGAGGGAGGGAGGATGTCCAAGCGCTTTGTACGTTAAAGAAACCAGGGATGCTTGAGTCTTCCCATGCAACAGCTGCTGAGCAGTGCTAGCACACCCAGGGAAGTTGCCCATTGAATGAAAAGCTCTTCACAAACAGAATAGGAAGTTAAAATCACAAAATGGATGGACTAAAGGGATGGACTAAATCCACTGCAGCTTTTTGGAATTTTAAAGCTGTTGTCAGCAGTGCAGGAGGAAGTAGAGATCCAGAAGCTCGTCAGTCACAGAGCTTGAAGGAGAGCAGATGACTGAGAATTTGGTCACACTGACTTATGCTGAACCCCACTCTTCACTCCCTTTTTTCTCAGCTATTCTATATCTGTGTTATTTGTCCATGTTGTAAAAGCTTCGGAGCACAGTTCAGACCCATCTCAACTCCTCTGCATCTTTTCAGTAATACAAAAAGGACAAAAATGGCAGAGTAGCAGATTCAACACGAACCTTCCGGTGTGTAATGAGCACATCTACACAGCCAAGAACTTGCAGTGGGTGAAATCCACATGCTATTTCGATATCTAAAAATGTAAGTCAAGTGGAAGTCTCCCAGATGAATACATTACAAATACAGTAATGTTAGAAGGCTAAACCAGACAGGCTGCTCCGAAGGAGCATAAGCGTGCTACGTAACTGAGGCTACTGCATAAACCCGGAGCAGTCTTGGCTCTGCAGCTAACCACAAATGAGCACACACACTGCTCGGACTCACTTTCATCCATATGTTTGCATTCATTTGCAAATGAGACCTCTTTGGGAAGGCTAGCTCATGACTTTGCATCTAATCTCAAGGACTGCTTATAATCGTGTCTGATTTCCATTCATCAAAGTTAGTGTCTCTAGCTAAATAGTTTTAGCTGGTTCAACTAGCTGGGTAGTTTTATCTACGAGGTGTCCAACATTGCCAGGAATTTTCCTCTACGGGAAATATCTCATCAGCACAGCTGAGGCAAACCTCAGACACGTTCATCCAGCTGTACATCCAGAAGTTCATGCACCCGCAAGCAGGCCAGCTTGAAGAGCTGGAGTCTCTACAACTGGAGACTGAAGACATACATTCGTGTTCAGCAAGAAGAGTCATCTGTTAGAGGGTGGGGGGGAAGAGAAGTGTACGAGTACCTGCTGGTTCGGCCACAGTACTGAGCTGGGGGCCTCTGGTCACACCGCCACGTGCAGAACAAAGGCAGTCTTGGATCTCAGGGGAGGTGAAGGTGAAGGAAAGATCTGTTTCTCAACTGCTTTGTGTTTCAGTATTTGAAAAGCAGAAGCCCGAGCAGCCAAGACATGCTCTGTGTCATTTTCCTAAATATATTTGTTGCTACATGTTTTTTCTTTTCCTTTTTATTTTTTTTCTGTGCCATCTGAGGTTTTGTACTTATGAGACCTTGTTGTGGGTTAACCCCAGCCAGCAGCTCAGCCCCACCCAGCTGCACACTCAGCAACCCCCAAGTGGGATGAGGGCAGAATCGGAAGGGTAAAACTGAGAAAACTTCTGAGCCAAGATAAAGACAGTTCAATAGGGAAAGCAAAGCTGTGCACACAAGCAAAGCAAAATGAGGAATTAATCCACTACTTCCCATCGGCAGGCAGGTGTTCAGCCATCTCCAAGAAAGCAGGGCTCCATCACGTGTAATGGTTACTTAGGAAGACGAACGCCATAACCATGAATGTCCCATCTTCCTTCTCCTTTCCCTGAGCTTTTATTGCTGAGCACGATGTCATATGGTAGGGACATCCCTTTGGTCAGCTGGGGTCAGCTGTCCTGTGTCCCCTCCCAATCTCTTGTGCACCCCCAACCTAATTGCTGGGGGGGCAGTGTGAAACAGAGAAGGCCTTGACACTGTTCAGCAAGAACTAAAACATCCCTATGTTACCAACACCGTTTTGGTCACAAATCCAAAACACAGCACCATCCCAGCTGCTAGGAAGAAAATTAACCCCATCCCAGCCAAAACCAGTACAGACCTGCTAGAAACTCTTCCAGGGACAAACACCAAACAACATAGCTTGAAGCACCATTGCAGACCCAGGACAGACAGCTCACCTGCCCTACCTACACCCTTTCTGCAAGACTAGCTAGCCCAGCATCTTGCTACAATACTTTTAATGGTCCTAGTCACCAAACAGTCATGTCTTTGGCACTGGTATCTCTGAAATGCATTTTGCTTTGTAACTATAAATTCAGAACTAGCAGGACTATGTCTGCACTTACAGAACAGGTAACACCAAGGGACTGAAAGAAGGGCTTCTCTGCACACAAGTTTTTATACTTTTCCCTGTTCTGCTAGTCAGTCTGGTAAAGACTCAGCCATAAACCTTGCCCATGGTATAAAGGTAAATCATGTCACCCAGGACTTCCTGAAGAGGTCTTTTTATGAGGAAGTCTGCTAAGTGTGACACAGCACATGGAGAGGTGCAGATCGAGGGTTCTGTAAAGTTTCAGGACTCAGTTACTGCCATATTAGCAGTTTTACAGGAAAGCCTGAAAACCTCAGAACGCACATCTAATATACACCTGGACTCAAACACCTTCAAGACCTGACATACGTGACCACACGAACTCCTTGCAAATCTTTTTCCCTCTCCGTTTTGGTCCCTAGATGAGAAGCCGCGTCCAGGCTTGTCAGCACCTTTCCCCCCACACATTCAAGGGAAGTTTTAAACCAGTGCAATTGGCAGCTGGGCTTGCCTGTCTAAACCCACAGGTAAATAAACTGTCCTTGGGATCCACACCCCTGCAAGCCAGGCTGTTAACAAGCTTTTAGGTGGGGCAACAGCTTTATCCATTGCAGTACTTTGTGTGTGCCAGTTACTTGGAAGTGCGTTAGCCCACGGAAACCCATTGAGCTCCTGGAGCCCGTTGTCCCCTCCATGCCTCAGCCGTGACACTCAGAAATGCGTATTGGGTGGCTCCTGCCATCCTGCACTTGCAGAGCTCCTGCAGGTGGGTGGGAAATGATCAGGAGTATTTTGTATTTTTTTTCCTTTGTATTTTTTTTTAAAGACACGTACAAAAGTTTCAGTATATTTTCTGCTGAAGTACTTGGTGCCTATTTGGAGAGTGTCATCCTTGATCAAACATTGAAAAGTTACGGTGATATTTTAGCACGTACCCAAAATGTATTGATATGTAGCTTGCTTAGGACGCCCTGGCAGAGACAACCGCAGCCTCCAGTGCGTCGCCAAAATGTTTGCCACTGACAACTATTGGCCACCAGACCGTCTTTTTTCTTTGAACTTACACCGGTATGTTTCCTTACTCTTTAAGACAGAAGGATTTTAAAAAAGACCCTTCCGCCCAGAAACGCGGATCGCCCCGAATGCCTCTGCAGCACATCCCCCATCACCCCGAGGAGAGGGATACTTGTGCACGGCGCCCCCGCCCCGCCCCCCCGCCCCGCCCCCGAGGCCGCGCGGGGGGGCCTGGCGGCGCCTGATGCCACCTGGCGGTCGCGGCGGGCAGCGGCGAGCCCGGGGCCGGTACCGGTACCGGTACCGGTCCTTCTGCAGGGGCACCCGTGAAGTGTGGGGGGGAAATAACACATTTTCTTCCCCGCAACTCCCCAGGTATGTGTTTCGTGCGTGTTTTTCAGCACTTCGGCACTTTAAAAGTTCTTAAAGCCACGCGGTACTGAAACGCGCCCGCAACGTGCCGGTGCGTGCACCTGCGTGGGTTGCAGGACTTGCCGAATCCTTCAGTTGCTTTATTCTCATGAAGTCGTGTTAGCCTCCATATCCCCATCCGTATCCAGTAAGGACTTCGGAGGAATGATTTTACACAACGCAAACAGGACTGTATTTGAGGTGAAATACAGCCATTGCCACACATCTACGCCTAGTTCAGTAAAGGCAGCTACTGGGCCAGGAGGAAACTGCAGCCATTTTACCAGGCAGGTTCTAGCAGGTTCTGGTTTGGGGCTAATCCTCTGGGATTAAGATTCCTTAAATTCTGGAACTATCTCTAAAGGCTATCTGTAGTTAGGAATTCCCCTGCACACCACCTTAGAGAAACACGCACATTGCTTAGGTCTCCCCTTAAGCTGGTGAAAACAGCTCCAGTATCTGCTCAGAAAGTATACAGCTCAAGCCAGCTCTGCTGTGTACCCTCCAGGTGACATATAGTCTCTCCCTGGCAGGTGTTCTAATGGCATGAGTGTGCCTAGGTTTGAAATAGCCTTAGAAAGGTGACTTTTCTCTTTATTCTTCTCAGAGAGAGGAATCTGTGACAAACGTCCTCACATTGGCAGGATTTTGGAAAGAGAAGTAGATTAAATGCAGTGCCTTTACCAGCCACCATCTCTGCCCTAAATCGTACACAATAATCACCAACAGGCTGGCTGAAGAACACGTGGAAAGGCAGGAGAAGTCCATGAGGCCCATGTGCATAGGTTTGGGAGAGCAGCTCCCAGGAGGGAACATGTATTTGAAGCCCTCTTTACCTGTCAGGTTCCTTCCTGTTTTCACAGTTATCAGAGGCTTCCTCTTTCCCGATAGCAGAGATGTAGCCTGAGATTTTTAATAATTCCAAACGCAGTGAGTTCTCACTATTTTTTCATTATTTCTGGGATTTGTATTTCTCATTTTCCTAAGAACAAGTGAGCGCAGATCAAAATCCAATAAAGATTTCAGGTGCAGGAACCCACGCCAGCATGGACTCTAAACTCTGATTTGGTACCCAAAGTTGCTGTTTAATGAACAGGGACAGTTAGGTGTCTGACGGGGTGCCAGAGCAATCAATGTTCAAGGCAGAGAGCCCATTTTAAGTCACCAAGCCAAGTCACCGAACACAAATGTGCAAAGGGAAATCTCATGCCTTTCTGGGATAATCAGCACCTTGTGCTAGGTGTGAAGGAAGGAAGCTCCTACACTCGGTATCCTGAGCCCTGAAATACCTTCTGAAAATAGGTATTCAAAGCAAGAAGGGCTCAGTCTTCTCTTAAGCAGAATCACTAGGTGGCAATGGTATCACCAGTATATTTGAAAGATTGGATCATTCACCCAGGAAGTGGGTTGCAGAATTTAAGCTCTTCCTCTGCCCAAGGAGAGATCCAAATCCATCCCAATTTGAACACTCTGCACACTGGGAACTTTTGATGCTGTATCGCAATTCAAGGAGGAAGAATTTCCATCTTTCTTGAAGAACACGAGAGGAAGCAACTGTGTCATTTCTTGTTAGCAATGGGAATTCATGTATTCTTGTCTCTGCTCTCAGTACTGGTTAAGTATTTTATTCATAAATGTAAATGCTACCTACAATGGAAAGAATGATGAATCTTCTGGGTGTCCTGTAGGAGAACACAGCAGCTTGCACACAATTTGTGGGGAGACCAGACTTGTCAGTGTGTGAGAGACATTCTCAGAACAGACAAACTGATAAAGCCCTTAGGGAGATTTAGGGGGGGAAAAAAAAAAAATTTCTGGATCCCAGTCAGGCTCAGACACAATGAAAGTATATCTCCTGCCAAGACTCAGATGTTGCCAAATCTGAGCCTATCTATCTTTTTCACCATTTAAATACCACAGTTCCACACACCCCATACCTCCAGCCATTGAAGAAATACTTTTTTCTTTCAAAAAATATTTTTTTCTTTCAACAAATGAATAGAAACCACAGAAGACAGAGAAGTTCCACAGCAAATGCTCAGGGAAGAGCAGGATTCATAGTAACCATGTAAGAAAAACATAAACTCAGGGATAATCGAAGGATAAATCAATGAAGGGGATTATATTTAAGACTGGACCAAAATGACCCTAGGTATCCTTAGCAGTTTTAGGTTCATGTTTATAAACCAGGGAACAGAGACTCAACAAAGTCCCTCAGAGGCTAATCACAATCACCATTCTGAAGATCAAAAATAGATAGCATAGAATAACATTTCAGTTGGATCCAATAATAGCGCAGACAAAATCAAATTTTGCTTCCAGTTCTTCATATTTTAGGTTGTGTATGGGTGAAGTTCCCATTCTTGGCTGTGGCCTATAATTAATATGTTTCATGCAAATTCTGGACTATCTCCTTGTTTCCTGCATGGTCACATACAGGCACGAGTTCTCAAAACGAGCAGGAACATTTTGTTACCACCGTACTGAAAAATGGATGCTGACAGCAATCCTCCACGTCCTGCCACTCTTACAATGAGGAGACCGTAGTACCAGACCATGAGGCTGTGAAGCCAGAGAAGTGGCAACGCCTCACATGCGATGATGGGTAGGATACATCTTCTGCAATGAGTGTTTTCCCCTTCTGCTGAGCAATGCCACAACAGCGCATTTGAGGCCTGGAAACGGTGTTCACCTTGCACTAGCATTTGGGTGTGTAGCCACAATACAGTTTCTGTGCTGGTACATCAGAAAGAGCGAATTAGAGTGCTTGCATCTTTTTCCTCATGGAGCTGCTAGAAAATGGGGGCTGTGTTCCTGGAAGGACAAGCTACAAACAAGTGCCCTGGAAGATCAAGCTGATACTGCCCAGGCTCCCTGGAACAATTTCAGATCACTGTAAACAACCTGATCTTACTTTGAATAAATGGCTCAAGATTCACAAATTTTCAGAAAGTATGAACAGCACAGGTAGACTGAGGATGTGGACATAGTAGCAATCCTACAGAGATAATACCAGTAATTTGTATTTTGCTTTGAGTTTACTTTCTTTTCAAAATTTATTTAAATAAAAACAACCCCTTTTTCAGAGAAATGCAAATAATCAAGAGATCTGTGAAGACTTCTCAATTGCTTTTCTTTTTGAAGATAAATAACGTGCTTTTATGTTCATACGCAGAATCCTCTGCTACGTTAACTTCAGCCCATCGGAGACACTAACAGTCTATGAAAAACAACCAAAGGGGGAGGATGCCAGCTTTAATCATTGGTAGCTAATCCACTGCGCAACATAGAGAGGCTGGGAAGAATAATTCTACACAGGAAGTCAAAAGTACTGTATTCCTTACAATTACCCATCTTCAAAGGAAAGAAAGGCTTTGGTGATGTAAAAAAATAATAGTGGTGCTGTAGTTATGCCATATTTGCTGCATCCTGTGTGAATTAGTTTCATTCAAATATGAACTGTGTTGGTGGCTTTCTAATTTACATTATTCCTCTGAACAGTTTTCTATAGCGCCTTTTGAGAAGAACTTAGGGTTTTAGACAAATTGAATATTGTTCTCTCTTTCATGTAGATCATCCGGATCCAGTCAATGACTCAGTTTTTTATAGCCCTTTTAAAATTTCATTTTATTTTTAGAGTGCAGAACTTTTTTTGATTTGTTGGAGCCTATTCTTTTGCAGAGACACATTGTTCAAGAAATCGCAAGTGGCTTCACATAAATACTCAGGAAGGATCAGAGACTGGAAAAGCTGTAGAGGCCATAGGAAAATCTGAGGCTAGAGCACAGCACTGTAATGCGATGCAATGTGTTACAGCAAATATCAGAGTAAGTGGAAGAGCTACTTGCTGTTCAATGTATTTCAAGCTTTTGCCACGCTTGTTACTTTGGGAAGGGATGGGGTGAGCCGGGAGTTGCATTTGCTGCACAGCACGGCAGTGACAGCATGATCTGAAGAAAAGAATTTGCCGTGCTCAGCCGTGACACAGTAATGCTGCTGCTTTCCCAGGCACAGGGCAAGCATCTGCCGCCTCTCACGAAATGCAAGCCCTCCCGTGAGGGCTCCAGCTCCAAATTTCAAATTCGCAAACCCTACGGCTCTAAGGACAGGGAAATAGTAGCCTGAAGCCTGACCCACTGAGGGTTTTTTCCTCTCTCATGGACAGCCCCAGACTGAGGACCATATAGGGAGTCTCTGGGGAAGACCAACTTGGTTTTCCCCATAATATTGCAACTTTCTGACGGTCATTATCCCGTCACTCTCCATCTACAGCATATGGTGCTCACATCCATTTTCACTTGCTTCTGGAGGCTATGTTGTTCCCTGCTGTAGAAGCAGTTGTCTGTGACAAGGACAGCAGGTACACTGTCACAGATGTCTGGGTAGCTACTTCTATAGGTCCCATAGCATGCTCTCTGTTATCAGGAATAGTAGATAGCCTTTTTTTTAAAAAAAAAAAAAAAGATGACATAAAACATTATGGAGGCACAGAAAGCTGCCTTGCCAGGACTTTCAGGGCCAGGCATGTCTGTGAGTTGGGCAGCCCAGGAGCAGTGGAGCTCTGTTCACATGGTGCTGCACCCATGTAAATGAGTCCAAGTAATCCCATGCTGTCACACAGAGCTACTTCAGATGTCTCTGCACCTGAGGCAATCTGTACTTTAGATAATCTTCCCAGGAACAATAAGGAGTTATTGAGAGTAACTCATACACTAATCCCCACAGCGGACCTACCCAGAAGTGTCACAACCCATTTTACAGAGGAGGAACAAGAACTTCAAAGCCCTGCAGAAGGCTTTGGGAACAGCAGTGCCCAGTTTCGAGGCTCCCTGTTGCCTGGAGGAGTCCTCTGCCCCCGAGGAGGGATGCAGGCCTGCAGGTGGCTCGGGACAGGGATGGGTGCCAAAGCGTGGGAGTTGGAGGTTCATGCTGCCAGCCAGCACATGCTAACATAGGAAATGCTAGACAGGGCAGTGTGTTTGAAGATCACAGTTGACAAGGTATTTCAGTACTTTTGTTTGCTTGGTGTCCATGGTAATTTGTCCATAGCTTGAAGTTTGCCATTTGGTAATTTTTGCATAGCATGAGGACTAACCTGTGTCCTCTACATCCTGTAACTGCTCACTTTTTGTTATGCTACCACAGAAATATCATCTCCAAAACTTAGTTAGTAGAGAGCCCCCAAAGCACGAGGGATTCATAGTACAGAAGTATAGCGTAGATTAATACTTACTAGTGAAACACATTAAACATCTTTTGTTGCAGTATGAAATTAATCAGGAATTTTTCAAATGACCACTCATTATTGGTCTGTTTGGTCCCATTGGAGTCATCTGTGAAACTCCCATTGAACCACGTAAGAAAAGCTGTTTACCACTCACACTCCATTTATCTTCTAAAGTAAGTGATGCTCATATATGCCCAAGTCTATGTGATCAGTAACTCAACAGGCAGGAGTGTTTCTCTGAAGCAAGAAAGAGTGTTAAAAAAAACCCCCACACTTTACTCTTACTTGGGTTTACAGTCAGAGACAGAATTTTTTTTCTTCTACTGAAGAGTGAAAAGTGTTGTCAGAGGTAGCAGCAACATTTTCCATCTGCAATATATATGCTCAGCTCACTGCTGCAGAACACCAGACAGTATGATCTAAGTGACAACTTGGCTGAGCCTTTCACTGCAAACAATACACTGTGGGCTCAGAGGACTTTTCTGTAAAGCGGAAAGGAACATCTGGGTAGCTGCTCTACAGGAGGACTTGCTGCACCTTCTTTATCTCACTTTTACACCTGTGAGCTCTCTTCATTAGTTCATCTTCCTCTCTTCAGATACAAGCTATTATGCATCGTTAAGGAATATTGCATAATATGTTTTACTAATAAGAGTTTACCCACAGGTGGAAACCCATATTAGATGAGGCAATGCTATCTATCTGCCCTGACAGGTTTGTGAACTGTGAACAATTTTATTATGCGCTTGATGCAGTTTTATCTTCTAGTAGCACATACAATTGCAGAGGATCACTCAACATTTTATTTCGATTGCAAAGTCTCTGGGCAGAGACCATCTCTTGTATAAGCAGAGCCTAACACAATAGGGACCTGATTTTATCTGTGTTCTCCAGATACTTCTGGGATGCAAATTCTAAATATTCTCAGTCCACAAGATTGAATTATTCCTGAGTCCTTCCACTGCATGAAGTTGGTATAATCCACTTGCTTTTGTGTCAATTGCTTTACAAAATTAACCCTTTGTGCATTTACTGCAAAAGCACNACTGGCCAAACACAAAACTGCTTCAAGTCAGACCACCAATCACCTACAGCACTTCAGTCCTACTACCAGTTTCCACCTCTACATCCAACCATTGCCAGTAAGACCCAGACCAGGTCCCCCCATCACCTCGCTCTTTGGTGAGCACCGTAGTAGCGTATCTAATTCGGGCAGACACAGAGAGATGAGGAGCTGAACCAGCTGAGATCCTTGGCTCCAGAAAAGGGACCAGAACGAAGAGTCCCAGTGGGAACAGATACCTACTCAGCTGCTGAAACAACCTACAATCCTGCATCAAAGAAGCACGTGTTGGCGTGTTCTTGGGTGGTCTCTGGTCTCCTTGCTGCAGCAGTTAGAAAATTACCATGGTGACTGTGACTGTTTCAGCTCTCTCAGAGGCACAGGAGACAACTGTTGAGCTCTGAGCTGGCTGGCGCAGCCAGAGGTTGCAAGGGTTCAGCTCCTGAGATCAAGCCTTAGGTGCAACTCATGACTGCCCCCATCCTGCTTTTTGCAGCTCTGTTGGCTACGCATAGCTTGGGAAAGCCTGCATCTCATCTACTCAGCATATATACATACCTTTGGCCCCTGTGAGGGGCTGGCGACCTTAATGTAGGGGTGGAGAGCTCCACAGGGGGAAGAGCAATTAAAATTGGGTTTTGCCATCTGTGGCTACATGTCTTCGTACCACTGTTTGTTTTGTGTCTTTGGAAAGTTCAGCCCTGCATGTGTTCAGCTTTTAGTGCTTTAACAGATCTTCCAGCCATGTGAATCAAATTGTCATTGAATCCAGTCATTTCAAATCAGATCAAGTCTTAGTCTTCAAATTAAAATGTTAAATATAAAAATCAATGGAAGCATTTTACTATTGCACTCTTGGGATTGTTTTAGAGATGCAGTTACAGATACCAGTCAGCCGTGGTCAACTGCAGAGCCCAGGAGTATCTTTCAATCTAGAGCCATGCCTCCGCTTACCTTCTGCACACACACATTGCCGTTGCTCATCTGGATGACATACTCCTGGGCTGAGCACACACAGCATAAATTTGATGCCTGAACATTCATCTGCAGCCCATGGCATGTGCACTTTTTCTGCTACTGGGTCAGCAAACAGGCCTCATTGGCTGGGAAATTTCTGCAAATGAAGTACTTGTAGATCGGTACTGGGCTCTGTGTGTCTTACTGGAGACCAAACCATCCTTGAGTCATCAAGTGTAGGCTCATCACTAGGGAAAACCAGAGCAGAAGGACAATGAAGGAAGTTTTGATTTAGTACAGCGTTAAGCCTGGCTAGATCAAGGTTCTTCTCTGTTGACTTTAGGCCTTCAAAAGTCTGGGCATTGGGACTTACAGAGTATCGGAGGCGGCTCTGGGCTGTACTGTCATTAAAAGCTCATGTATGTAAAATTTGCTATAGGATTTTGCTGTTTTAAAACTGTCCTCTGCTGCCACACCTAAGATCCAGCCAGATCCATCATCCAGATCGTGATTTTGAGCAACTTTTGAGTGTTCTTTGTGTCACAAAGTACCCTGAAGCCCTAGCACATCTCTTCAATCCTGCAATGCAAAGAGCTGGTGCCTGCAAAGGATGTGGGAGCAGAAAACAAATGGTGGATACAACAAATGGCACGCATATAAGACCATTACCTCCTACAGCTGCAAGCCACAGCTCAGTGTTGCACAGCAAATTACCAGCCCAATTCCAGTTAAGTGTCTTGTAGACATGATGTAAAATGTAAAGATTAGTAGTAAAATGGAGATTTTGATGACTATCTACCGACACAGCTGCATGTTGTGCTTGTAAACTGGGGATTGTCTAGTAGCTCCTTGAGGGGTTTGGAGCAGGTACATCATATACTTACAAGGTGTTCTCTTAGGAACACGGTGTAAGTGGGCACTGACCATCATATTTGTAAGTATTATATGTCTGTTTGTGATTGCTGTGGTGTTTAATAGCTGAGGAGGTGGGGGTTTCCAGCAGGGCATGCACTCAAAAGCAGTCAGTGCTGGTGAACTTTTTCACCAGAACTCAATGGCTTTTGCAAGGATCTTTCTTTACTTCTAACCATGCTGAGTCACTATTTTGGCACAGCAGAGGATTAAAACCAAGTCAGAGAGTGCAACAAAGAAACTAACAGCAGGTGAGCACAGTTGTTAAAATAAGGATCGGGGACAGAAGGGAGTAAGTAAATTGCTGAAGGACAGGTTTCCTAAGACCTTTGAAGATGGAGGATATATTGAGGAAAACTTTACAGGTTTTCTTCCTAGAGAAAGCGTTAGAGAAAACATACAAATGACCACACTGCATCAAACCAAAGGTCCATCTTCCCTGGTGTCCCATCCTCAGCAGCACCATAAGGGATGCCCGGGATGAGAACAGGAGGCTGTGCATAGTACATCCTCTGAATACTCTCCCAGACTCAACACATTTCTATCTCAAAGCACTTCCTGATCTATGTGTGGTTTTCTATATTTATTAACCCTCTGTGGAGTTCTCTTCCATGTACCTATGTCATAAAGTAAACTTTTAGCTTCCACTACATCCTTTGGCAGCAAGTGCCACCAGTCTACTGCCTTCTGTGTGCAGGGCATTTCTATTTGTTTTGAACCCAGAGCTACAGCACAGTCCTCACATTATATCAGCTAATTCTGCTTGGAAAAAAGCCACAATGAAAATGATATATACCTGAGGGGAATGAGACCCAAAGAAAACTCAGGGCCAAATGTGGACAAGGCCAGTCTGCCCTTGATGGCACTGAATAATCATATAACATGACACAATCACTCTGCACTGCTTGTAGTGTAGATACAGCCAGAAGGGCTGACGGTGCAAGACAGGCCCAAGATTTGACAGTGCAGTAGAATAGTAAAGAATAGAAGAATTAACTTTTAGCTAAACTAAAGATTAACCATTTCAGATCTTCAACTAACAGTCATTTTAATTTGAGATGCTCCTATTTAAATCCAATTAATTCCAATTAATGCCAATATTAATGCTCTGCCTTTAGTCTGTTAGCTTTCCCATGTCCTATTCTTCACTTTGAAGGTAACCAAACCACCAAGTCAAAATTAATTTAACCAATGAACAGTTCTGTACCACTGGACTTTCTTAGCAGGGATCAGACAAGTAAAAGAAGCAGCCCTTAAAGTCGTACCCTGGATTGCATCATTCACTGGTTTTACCCCTTGCTGTTTCAGACGGGCGTTATCAGCTACATGCAGCCACCCAAAGGACCATTTGGATAACTGAAGCAAATGGTGTTGTACAAACCCATGCTACTCATGGTCGGCTGAGTTTGCTGGTTGCTAATGCAGAACAGCTTTACTGCTCTAAGGTCTAATGGGAGTTGTAGATTTCTGTGATTTCTGTAATCACAAACATTTCTAGAATTACAGAAATGTGATCATCATCTTCCTCCTGCTAATGCAGGACAGCTCCTTTCTGCATCCTTTTACCCTTGTGTGTGTTATTTGTTGTTGATCACCATGCAGGAGTGGTAACAGACAGAACAGTTAAATGTGTAGCTAGCCAGTGTGCCAGGTAATGTGGAAAGCTGAGCAGTTCAGGGCTGGTTGCAGCTCAGGGTCTAATGCTCACATTGCTTCTACGCTGTCCAGGAATTCACAGGGTGTATCCAGCACAGTAGAGATACATCAGGAAGTCTAGGCATAGCTGCAGTGCAAATAGGGAAGCTAATTTTAGTGTGTAAACAATTGCTTATTTTAGTAAAAATAATAATAATAAGTAATAATAAATAAAAAGTAAATTAAAACTTAAGAAATTGATTTTTTTAAAAATTACACTTTTTCCCTCCCCACCACACAGTTATCTCCTCAAGTGGATCTGCCATTGATGGAGGAAGTTTTTAGCCCCCACTGAGTTCATCCGCTCCCCTTTTCCTGCATCAGACATTCCTCCCCCTGAATTTTGCCAAGTGGCAGATCCACAACTTGCAGGCTGCATCTGAACTCGAGGCAGGTATCTCCCAGCATAGTCTGTGGCTGAACACAGGATGTAGGGTGAAAACCTTAACTAATGACAAAATGACAGCAAACTGTGTAGCACCAAGAAAAAAAATAGTAAAAAGGTCTCAATTCAACATCCCTAAATGCAAGTAGACAACAATCCCCACAGGAAACTGCTCCACAACACGGGAAATTGTAACAAGGCAAAAATCCTGAGCAACAGCTCAGCAGCCCCTGTGACAGGTATACCAAATCATACTCCCCTTACAGCAGCTTTTTTGTGCTCCTCTCTGCTGCCACAGCAGAGAACTCTGCAGCTTTATGTGCATCGTTTCCTGACCGGGAGAGATGCTTACAGCTCATGGGGGACCTATTTGTTCTGAACCAGCTTCGTCCCAATCAATGCCATTGGCATTATGGGACTGTGCCAGTTTAGCAGAAGAGAACAGGCTCTTTACTGTTTTTGAAGCACATCGATCTCACCAAATCTACAGAATTAACCCACAGTACAAATCAATGGATGAAACACCCAAATACTCGTGCCTCCTCTTGCAAAAGCAAGTGACAGCACAGTTTCAGAGGGAGTGCAATTCTCTTCACAGTTGAAAAGAGCCCAGCAATGAAAGACCTGGCTATTGTCCACGTCTAATGGACTTTATTTAAACGTACACACCAGTCCTGGAGCACAGCAACTCCTGTCACAACTGGTGTAAGAAAAAAAACGGCTTCAGTGGTCATCTAATCTTTATCTCACATATCAAACAGACCGAAAGAGAATAGAGCAGTTCACCCAAATTCTCACAAGTCTTTAAGAAAGCACATTAGCAGAAAAAAAGGTGACTAAATTAGCCTGAAAGCTGTGGTCCAAAAAAAATCAACACTTCTGTCTGTCTTTTTTTTCTGGCAATGCTGCAATGTGAATGCCAGTTTAGGCACTGTCACAGAAAATATGTGGGTGGGGAGAGATCTGCCCCTGAAGGAAAGTGCAGCAAACAGGACCACCAAACAGAAATGGTTGCGAAGTTTTAAATTTCGGCTGGATACACAAAGGCATCCTTGGACAAAAAGAGGCAGCAAATGTATTTATTTCCAGCCTTCTGGGCCCCTGAGTGCCGTGGATGGGGGCTGCTCCAGCCAGCTGTAGGCTCTTAAAAGTGCTGTGGTGAGCTGGGATGCCAATGGCTCAGACCCAGGTAGCTCCTGCTGAAGCACCTTATGGGCTCCCTGCACCTACATTTGGATCGGATAGTGACACTGGATTTAAAATAATCCAAATTATCTATGTCCATGTCATTAGTACTCAAATGCTTATTCGTTATTCTGACTGAAAAATGCAGAGCAACTGCACTGTAAACCTTTGGAAATGTGTCTGTGGGACTCTTTTTTTGTCTTCCCTTGGCTTTCCTCCTTTCTTGATAGCTTATAATACTCTTATATTATTACTCAAGCTTAGCATTTTAGTTAAAATGAGAGCAGTTTTCTGCATGAATCTGCAAAATTGATCTTGTGTGTCTCTACTGGCAGCCACTCACAGTCAGACTTCATGCACCCTAATGCTGGAAATGCACTTACCTAAATTAGATATCCCATCGCAGCGGAGTGCACCGATAGCAGGGGCATATCGGTGCTGCCTGTGCCCTGGGAATCAGCTGGCTACTCCTTATCTTGCAGGAGATTGAATTTATGGCATTTTTTATTCTAAGGCTCAACTGTAAAGATCCCAGATTTGTTTGTCAAGTCAGCTCAAGAATAGTGCTAAATCCCTAATGTTCTCAAATGGCTTTGAAGGTTCGCTGTAGCAAAGCCTCTTTACAGAGCTCATTCTTTATTACATCTTCGTTTTCCCAGCCACTTCGAAGGCAATGAAATAAGGCAGTCAACAACCTAATCCATTCCATACATTGAATTATTTTGCAAGCTCAGCCAGCGCTGTATTGCCTGCAGGAACTTGCTTCTTAAATAAATCTATTCTTCTAAAAATACTATTACCAGATTTGCATTTTTCCTTTCAGAAATATAGATGGAGCTGTGACTTGAGGCGGGGCGGGTGGCAGGGAGTAAAGGAACCATTTCTGCTCTGGTAATAGCCTGCCTGGGATTGCACAGGTAAAATCTGTACCATTCCCTTCCCTTGCCGTGATGCCACTGAATGCCTGAGCTGACCTGTTACCCTGCATGGGGAGGGGGCTGGCTGCCATGTGCCAGCTCCCTCTGAGGGGCTTTGGGAAAGGGGCAAAGCCCTGACCCCACAGGAGAACACTTACCCATGCAGCAGTAGTCACAAGAGCTGCTCTCCGAAGCCTCTGCAGTTACAGCTGTGCTTGTTTGAGGGTGCCAGCACAGTCCCAGCGGCTGGTGGCCCTTCCCCAGTGGCACGGCTGTGCCACCCAACCCAATGGCATATGCTGAGCTGGCAAAAACTCCCTTCTCCTGGAGCAGGTGCTTTTACCATCGGTTGTCCTGCCACAGCAATGTGAGTAAATAGATTTGGGGCGGAGAGGGGTGTTTCTCTGACTTTGCATTGCTGGAATTGTGAGCATTAGCTCCTCAAGCACAGACCTCTACTTGGTGGGACAGAGAAGTAATCCCAAAACCCACTTCTAACCCTCTCCTCCGGTTGAGGAGGTGAAACACCAGCCACTACTGAGCCCCTAATGTAGACAAATGCTTTCATTTGGGTTCATGTTCTACTGAATGAAGGCTTGGTCAAGGCACAAAATAAACATACACTTAAATGTTTTGATACAAAGGTGAGGACTACTGAACGAGAGCATCCGTGACGGCAACTGGGAAGGTGTTGCAGCGACTGCTCTATATTGCCACCTAGGAATCTGCGTTCATATAGCAGCCCGAGTCTTCAAAGTTCACTGATTTACATGCCAGCACATTGGACCTATACAATGCACCAAGAGGACCCCCACCAAGAAATAATCTCCAGTTTCAGGCCATGCTTTAAATGCGGGGATGCAGTGAAGCCCCCTTGGCTCTGAAGGCCTTACTCACTGTGCTTGTTCATGATGAGTATAAATCAGTAACGAAGCGCAATCACAGAACAGCATGCCCTGGTCTTGGTCTGGGAGAGTGGGATCTGATGCTTTTTGTCTGCTGGCTACCGCTTTGGTTTCCCTGAAGAGGACTCACAGGGTGTGTGCCAGGCCCAGGACCGCGTTGTGCCCTACCTGACCTGCCACAGGGGGACAGGCAGAAGTGAAGTTTGCAGACAGAGAATAAAAAAAGAATGGTGCCAAATCAACACCAAAGCCCAGTCACGACCAAAATTTGCAAGTTTTGAGGAAAGGCACTGAAGTAGATAAAGCTTGGGAAAGTCCAAAGCTTGGATAGCAGATAACCCAAACTCCTCCTGCAGAATCTTCTGTCAAAAATTCTGGCTGTCATTTTCATCTTCCACGTCTTAAAGGAAAACACGATAAACCAGAGGGAAAAAATTTCATGTGATACATACACATGAAACCAAGACTGCTCTTTGGTAGCTAGCTATTGCTTAGTGTCTTTCCTGAGCTGTAGCATTGAATACTTGGAGCAGCTGATTCTGTAAAAGACCTTTGTGAGTATACAAGTATACTTAATCGCTGTTAAGTAGATCCTGCAAACGGAAAAAAAACCTACGCTGGTTGTGTTGGATGATGGAGCTGAATGCGGCATGATTAGCCCTGGTTTGATGAAGCCACTGCAATGTTCAAGTGGTTCAGAAGAGTTCAGCACCCAGAAGGCACCCCAGAACATGACCAGATATTACAGACCAGTCTGCTCATGCTTGACTGTTATTAATAAAAAAACCCCACAAAACATTTGAGCAATTTTGAAAGACCAACCCTGTCTTGGGAATCTTTGAAATGTGCTGCTGGCTTGGCAGTGATGCTTCTTTAGAGAGGAGCTCTTCACAGAGACCTGCACCCCACTTTCCTAAGTTAAGCAATTCATTCCATGATGCCAGGCAAATGCATCCCAGTCTCTTTTGATTTAGAAAATACTGTAAATCCCAGGGCCAAAATTGAGTGACTGTGCACTGTCAGTTGTGTTGTGTGTGCATCAGCCTTCTGGTGTTCAACGAATATTCAGACCCAGTGGCCTGTCAGCCCCTATGCTTGAGGAAATGCAATTTTTTTCCTGTAAAATTGTGATAAGGACATATTTAGCTGCTTTTCATGTTTGTAGTGACCTATGTTGTTGGACCTTCTCTGTGCCACTGAATGTTCACTCACTGAAGAAGGCGCATTGGCAGAGGGAACCTCTCTCTCTTTCAGAGCCTGGGTGGCATGCTAATCAGAAGGGAAAATTAATATTTTACATTTTAACCAAGCATATACAGTTTGGTATTGGACAGACCATAAGGACAGATTTGCAGAGATACTCTGAAGACCGAAAATTCACTTAAGAGAATTAAGCCAATTCAAGATAGAAGGAGTTAATGGTGAGACACACAGCACCCTGTAGCTGTTTTTATTTATTGATGATACTCAATATTTACAGCAGCCAGTAAACCTGACTGGTTTACTATCATGACCAGTTTCAGCTCATTATTCTCTCTCATTTGACCCCCTCCCTTGTCAGGTAAGAAAAAGTCTGTGACCTTAGTAGTTATCGCTCTTTTTTAGAGATATCCTGAATTCTGTTAAAGAATTGTTGAAATATGTCTTGTTTTGTCAGGAACAAAATCAATAGCACCTAATGAAAAAAAATGGTGTAATTTTGAGAACAGAACTGACATTGCTTTTATTTGATAAAGGACAAACTTATCAACAAAATTGATATGCCCAGAGCAGAATTTCTTACATCTGTCCGGTAAGAAAAAGTCACAGGACCACAAAGAGCAGATCCACCTGTCTTCCCCCCAGCCAGGACACTCACTCACTCTGCCTCTCTCCTTCATGTGTGTCACTCTTCCAGGGCCCCAAATTCAAGTGCATTCACTGCAGATTCACTGCACAGTTTGGCCCTGGGTTTCTGATGCTGTCACTATTTCTTTCCGTGTAAGAACAGTGACAAACTGAAATTTGGTGGAGGGGCTGGCTTCCAGCTCCCCAGGGATGTGGGTATAGGAGAGGGATATGAACTGAAACACTTTGCTTTTCTGCAAACTCTCACATTTTCCCCATCTGTCCTAATTTGTAACTCTCATATTTTCCCCATCCATCCTAATCCAGATCCCACATACCTCTTCGAACAGTGTTTTCATGCTCTCTACCCGGGCTTTCATCTCAGGCACAGTCTCTCTCCTATTCAAACACAATGTCTAGCATTAAAGTGTGACTGGCTTTCTTAGTCTCCACCTACAATAAAAATGAGCCTGGCTCAACAGCAATAATGATGGCAACCCCTTTTCAGGTTTATAGCTTTATTACTCAAAATGCTCTTACTGTGAAAAAATCTCCTTCCAGTTTTACATGTATAATAAATATCCACACCGGCGTGCACAACCAGGAGATTTCGGTACTGGCTGGCTGGCAGAGCGAGGGCCCTCACTCCTGCGTCTCTCCTGCGCACAGCCCGGCTCTGCAGGATACTGGTACACAGCCCTGGCCCAGCTCCACAAGAAGCTGGTACGCAGCCACAGCTGAGCTATATTGGGAGCTGGTAAGCAGGGCGCTGGTGTGCAGAAACATGCACAAAGGTAGCAAGAAGCAATCTGGACATACAAGGTCCTGCTGGTCCATCGCCTCCCTGCCCTTCTAGAAAAAAAGAAAAAATAATATGGCAGAAGCCTCTGTGGCAAGTCCTCCGCCACTGGTAGAGGTTTTCAGGCTGGACACTGGAAACAAGATTTGGGAAATACAGCGGGAACAAGGGAAGAGAAAGGAGGGCATGTGCATGCTCATCAATTCCCGACAGGCACGAGGTTGAAGTGAAAAGCTTCCTGATGAGCTCCAACAAGCTACTGAAGCATGAGTAGAGCAGCTAATTGAGAGGCAGAGTTGATTGCCTGCACTGCACTTAGAGGCTTCAGGTTAAAAACACAGAAGAAAGCTCAAAGCGATATTTGAAATTATACAGGACATGGGCAGAGAGGACAAGGAGATGGGAATCTGTGGTGTTAAACCTTAACCACAACAAGCAGCAAAATGTTCAGCTGTTAATTTAGAGCCCAGAGCTGAAGGGCTTGCACCTTTCTGCCTACCGAAGCCTTTCCCAGCAGCAAACAGATGTAATCAAATTACGGGAGGCTGTTAAGCACTGGCAATAAACTATCCCTGGACATAGACAGGGCTGTGGAGTGTTCCTTAATAAACTGTAAAATTTCTTTCACTCTCACCTGGGTTTTTTGTAGGTTGCTGTTCATTTTCCTTCTGGAAGTGACGGTAAATGCAAGACAAGTGTGTCAGTGATGTATGCAAACTTTTTACTTATCCTTAGAAATTTCAACTGTCCCTGCCTCCAAATAATCTGGCCTCTCTCTAATTTATTTGAGAAAAGAATATATTTTAGAAAAGATAGTCAGTCTGGCTTTCGTTTTCCTGTTGCATGTGTATTTGTGTGCATGCGTGTGCATGTGCGTGTGTATACAGTACTGCTAGAGCAGGTGTTACGCGATGATGTGTTGAGACTGAAATTAATGTTTATTCTCAAAGCAGTCACTGTGCATCAGGTTCATTCATTATCCTGGAACAAGGACAGTTTCTTTCTCTAAACCGTCCTGCAGGCACATTCGTGTCGAGCTCTAAGATGAATTCTGCAATAATCACCAGCCCCAGTGTCTGGCACAACCCGGTTTCAGCCACGGGCACATTACATACCTTTCATCCAAAGCAAGCAGCTAAAAATTAACGCTTAAGTCATCTCCTAGGGTTGCCATCTGACATAGCTGGTAATACAAGTACTTACCATTGTAAAATACAATCAATATTAAGTCCTTTAATAATGCAATGATTTTATAACTATTAATAACGAGCATCATCTTATTTATTCTAAAGTTACAGCAGTTACACCAGTGACACTAAATCATCTTAAATATGTAACCAAAGAAATCACTGCTGAGAACCACAGAAACTTCAAGCTGTACAGAGGACTCAGCCACTTCAGATTCCTGTGTTCCTTTGTCTGTCCTCAGTCCCTCTGTCCATGACAGTATTTATAGTGTGCGGTCACATGTTGAGGAAACTTGGACGATATAAAGGCACAAGAATAACTATAAATGAACCAAAAATGAGCACCCCGGAGTAGCAACAATAAGAAAACCAGAAGGCTTTTGGAAAGCAGTGCATTTTATTCCCACATCTCGTTCTGCAGTCTTCCGCTGATGTTATTAAAATACCTCAGCACGAGGCAGTATTTATATTTTATTGTGCGACAGTCTCTGTTACTGAAAAAGTGGACCGCATTTGCCAAATTCCCGTTTTAATTTAGGGAATTTACAGGTATAAACAGAATACAATATAATCACTTTTCGACTATACATGCAAATGTACAACATCATAACAGCAGCTTTTTTAACAGTCAAAACTGTTCAAATTTCCGCAAGTTTCTACTAATACTTCAACAACAGTAAGCGGCAAAACACTGAACTCCCCCAGGAAAAAGACCTGCAACGAGAGTCCAGGGGGAGAGCTTTCTACAGCACGTGCCAAACAAGGAGTGTACGCTATGGGATCTAAGACTGGCATCCAGGTGGTAAAAAGATCCACATTTCTTGTGGACAGAAAACACCGAGCACAGTGAGGACAGATCGGAAATGTGGGTTTCTCTTCAGCCATCTGTATGATTACAATGCAGTTCAATATCATAACAAGTTCAGTGATACAGCAACTATAAGTCATAGGCACAAACTTCCTTAGTCTAGGATGCATCTGAAAAACTAACAAAACCCCTATTGTGTTAGCCTATAAACAATAAATACTGCTTTTATTGAAAAAGATGCCATATGGAGCTTGAACAGAAAGTAAACATATTTTGGCATGCAGCCAGTATCTCTCCGCTCTTAAACACAAGCTATACATAATGTGTGATGTACAGATCTCCATGCCCCGTCCCCCAGCTCAGCAGTCACAGGCTTCAAGCCTGAATGTCTTTATAGCCGTCTCTTTCAAAATTCATGCGTGATGCCAGGTCACCCAACTTCTGCACTCACTCAAAAAACATACTGTCGCAGTCAATGTTCCTGCCTGCATTTATTGACAAGAATCTAAAGCTTCCCCAGAGATCAGTTTTGCAAATATTCCCTGATGGGTAAATTGCTCATTTCGGATTTCAGTGCTGAATGCGCTGTGAGGCTAATGCTGCCTGCTTGGCTTGAGAAGGCATTGGGCTAGGCACTGATTAATTAGGGCTGGGGGAATGATCAATTTTCAGTTCAGTGGCTTAATAAATAATAATAACAATAATAACAATAATAATAGCAATAACAATAATAACAATAACATCAACAACAACAACAAACCGGTTCATTTTTTCAGGAGATGATAACAACTTGTTTCAGCCTGTGGTCAAGATGGCCCGATGGCTGGGGCACCCTTTTGGGATGAGGAAGAGTCAGAGTCAAATCTCTTCTCTGCCTGGTTCTGAGCAAAGGTTTGACCCAAGGAATCCCGCCTCCCAAAAGGGTATCCCTAAGCTAAGAAATACACAAATGCTTGTTTCCCCAGTCTTTCCTGTTAAATGCACGTGGTACAAAATATTGGCATGTTCAGTAGAGGCCCCGCTGGAGCGCCTGCCTTCCTGCTTCCCACAGGAGCGCAGGAACGGCCAGGCTGGAGAGGCAGCACTGCCCCTTGCAGCCCGCCGGGACAGTCTGGGCACAGGGGAGCAGCTCCCACCAAAGCCACGGATGTCTCAGTGCAGAGCGCCCCGAGCATCCTGGCCCGCGAGCTCGGCCGTGCGATCTGCCGGAGCACGCTGCAGCTCCCTGCCTGCCCATGCTTTCTTCCACTGGACACCACAGCGTGGGGGCAGCGAGGGCTGATCATGTCCCCAACACACGGCCAGGATACAGCGAAACTGTCCTGCAAAAGCAATCCTGGGAACCCCGGCAGAGGTGGTGTCCCCATTTTTTCTATCAGCCTGTACTTCTGAGAGAGGGAGATGGAGAGGACACCTAGGTTCCAGGCCAGGCTCTGATTCACCCAACTTTAGGGTACAAGGAGGAGATAGCGCAAGGCACGCACTGTCTCCCTATTTTTTTAATAGCCCTCCCAAATCAAATCAATACAGTCCAGCATTTCCAGTCCCTTTTATTTGCGTCAAACTAATATTCCCAATGCTACATGTAGTTAAAGCTCGTAGAAAAACATCCTCCTCTTGCTGACTGCAGCTTCTCCAAAGTTCAGATCTGGTTCTGCTCTCATGTACACCACCGCAAGACAAAAGTATTTCTACTGAAGACACAAACCACCCGATGTAAACGAGGTCCAAGGCCCAGCCTGGCCACAGAATCAGGGAGAGTTTCAATTCTTCAGTTAAGAGGGTGATTTTACACCAATATAATTGAATGGCACAACCTCTAGCTCTGTCGCAATTGTATTGACACAGAGGAGCACATAGAAGTACAGTTAATAGGAGCTTATATATTGCAGGAATATATTTATATTGAGTACCTATAATTGGATGGATACAGATACGGAAGCACATTGACAGAGCCTCCGAATGGTGTTAGAATCACAAGGCTCCAGACACAAGCTAAACTACAGGCCACCGCCGTGTCACTGGCACTGCCAACTAACTTGATGGTACTGGTGTCCCCCATGGCCCAGGCTGCTGGGCAAGCACCCCGTGACTGGCCGTTACCCAACTCTCTCTGTATCTACAGCAGAGGACTTGGCACCTTTAGCTGTGGTGGGTCTAAACTGACGTACTGAAAGCGGCTGAAAGCAAGCCAAAGCATGAGCAAACTCTGACCTTTTGCTTTTTGACAATGACGTAAAGTCATCCTACATGATTTGGATTTGTCAGCATTGATGTGGAAATGTATGCTCTGCCTTTCCCCCTGTACAGAGAACCAGGTGTCTGTCCTCAAGCAATAGGTTTTCAAACCTGCTTTTTAAGGGTTTGGTAGCTCTTCATTTTCTATCAAATAATCCTTCTTTATATAATTAGCACCCCTCACCAACCTCCATACTCCAAGATAGGCATCCTTCAACGAGCTCCTGTTCACTTCTTGCGTGCCGGTGGCTTTTCCCTGGACCGCTGGTCCCTTGGCAGGTTTCTCAGTGGCGTCCTTCTCTTCCTTTCCGCTCTGGCTGTCCCCTGTGGCTGACCCTTCCGCTGCTGCTTCCTCAGCCCCCTTCTTCTGGGAAATCGCCTCCATCGCAAACAGTGCTTGGTCCCCGGCCTGCCTTTTCCCCTCCTCTTCTCTAGCTTCTTTCTCCAGGTCCTCATAATTGCTCTGCCGTCTGGTCTCAATGTACTTGGCCACGCAGTAGATGACAGACCCCAAGGTGTTGACCACAACACCGGCTATAAATAACTTTGTGGGCTCCACATCATTGAATGCCACCATGCCCACCGTGATGGTTGCTATGCTCTTCACCACCCCTACGAAGCTGGTGGTCACAGCCGAGTTAATGTAAGTGCAGTGAAGGGTGGTAAAGTTCATGGCACAGCTAATCAGGACGCAAGCAATAAAGATGCATACCATGGCAGGGTCCTTCCACCCCGGGAATGACCAAACGTTGATGGAATCCATGCTGGCAAAGGAGCAGATGATGAGAAAAGGGGTGGCCGAAACAGCGATGGCATACTGAGCTGTCAGGGGTCCATATTCACTATCTACACTGGTCTTTTGAATGAGCACCAGGTAGGCAGCGTGTATCAGCACAGCCAGCACGCCTGTCACATAGCCCATAGCATCCCCGGTCAGGTCACCAGCTCCTGTCAGGAGTGTCACAGAAAGAAGCATGGTTTTTGCATGTAAGACAGAAAGAGAGCACCGTTTTGGGCTGCGGGGACCTTTAGGAAATAGGCACCTGTGCCCTTTCCATAACTCCTAAGATTTGTCATGCTTTTCCAAAGGCTGGACACACTTACCTCCCAACAGACATATCTTTTGTGTGTGTGTGTGTGTGTGCGCGTGCTGCAAACCTATTGAATGTCATCCACTCTCCCCCTAAATCCCGCAGCCAAAATCAGACTGCGTTCTCCCTTTTGTGAAGACATTATGGGAGACTTGCAGCTGAAATCACACATACACACCGCACCACTGGGCATCCTCTTGCCAGTGCGGGCACATGTCAGCTCCAGCTGGACGGGCTACCTGCCCTCCAGCCCCCCGGCCCTCCTTCAGCCCTCCTGCTCCCCCCCGGCAAGGACAAGCTGTGTGGGGCCCTCACAGCGAGAGCCTCCCTGCTGAGCCCCCAGTCAGGCTTCTTTGCAGATTAAGCTACTTTGCAGATTAAGCTACTCGCCATATGTGTGTGCTCTGTTCCCTGGGGCAGCCCCCAACCCAGGAGTTTTGCTGGTCCACACAGAGCCAGCTTTGCCTCCCACCCCACCTACCCCTCGGCTGGAAATCAACACAGGTGGGGCCCTTGGCCCCACAGAGTTGCAGCTCACCCCAAAGGCTGCACCTACCCCTGTAAGATTGCACTTACTCCAGTAGGGCTGCAGTTGCCCCCAGGGGGTTGCAGTTGCCCCCAGAAGATTACATCTACCCCTGTAAGGTTGCAGTCACCCCCCGTAAGACCACACCTCCGTCTATAGGCTCGCACCTTCCCTAATAGGGTTGCAATAAGGTTGCACCCACTCTCATAGGTTTACACTGGCCCCTATAGGGCCGCACCGACCCCCATAAGGATGCACCTGTCTCCGTAAGGTTGCACTGAGCCCTGTAAGATTGTACCTGTCACAGCGGGGCTGCATCCACCCCCGGAAGGGCGCACCTGCCCCCGTACAGTCGCGCCTGCCACAGTGGGGTTGCGGCCGCCCCCCCGGGTCTGCACGCCCCCCGTATCCTCGCACCTTTCCCGCGGGCTGTCGCTGCCCGCCCCGTCCCGCCCCGAAGCGCAGCCAGAGTGGCGGGGGCTGCGGGTGCAGAAGCGGCGCCGC
>VYZW01059198.1:8317-24105 GCA_013401315.1 Balaeniceps rex | reverse complement strand
CTGAGCCTCTTCTGGTTAGAGAGGCTGTGTAGATCTACTACACTAAACAATTCTGGGCAATACGTTCAGGTTCTGGGATACTACTCTCCATGCTGTTGAATGATGGAACTCTTTGGCATGGTTTGGCCTCATTTCAACTATTATTTTCCCAAACAACGTATAGACATAATTTAGGGAACTGCAGTAGGCAAAATCATGTACTTAACAGGCAGAAAAAAATAATGATATGCTACTTTGGTATGCTCTCTTTGGCATAGTCTTCCAATATTGTCCCAGTAAGCAAACCCATCCTATGTCTTCTTGTCATGTCAAAAGCCAAGAAATGTGCTATGGGAGAAAAAAAAGAATCTATCATATTTTCCATAGACAGCCTCCCAGGGCAACTACAGATGACAAAGCAGCAGCACCAGTGAGTTTATCTGCATAGTAATGAGGTAACTCATTGACCAGTATGCCACCATCAGAACATATATAGGACAGCAGTGCTAAACACAGGGGAGCAATTACCTTCTGCACAAAATTGATCCTGTACATAGCTGTGCATGCATATGACCTGACCAGATTCCTCCCCTTCAAGCAAGGAGCTTTTTTAAAGTGGTGATGGTGAAATGTTGGAAACAGTTGCTCAGAAAGGTTGCGAAGTCCTCATCCTTGGAGATATTCAGAAGCTGAGTGGACATGATGCTGAACAGCCTGTTCTAGTTGATCTTGCTTTGAGCAGGCGTGTTAGACTAGATGATCTCCAGTGATTCTGTGATTTTGAGAAAGCTACCTTAACAGGTAGAAGGTTAAACCAAAATTTGCAAAAAAAATCAAAGTAACATTATCCTTCAGATGAGATGACTTTCAAGGATTTAAATCACTCTATCCAGAAGAAACTGATATTAATGTGAAAATATTTCAACTGGAGAAAGTTGATGACTTAAAAATTAGTTTACTGATACATGCCATGTTTATTCAAATTGTTCTCCTTCAATTTAAAGAAAAGTACTACTTTACACAGGAGAAAAGGAACCCACCATTTTCCCTGAGGCTTTCAGAAGGTGTATTTAGAATACTGGAGAAAGCATAGGGTTTGAAGACTGTAAAATACCAATGCCAGCTGTGATCCAGTCTGCTTAACTTAGAAATCTCAGTTATGCCAAACTTTTTGACGTGAGTGAACTAGCTTGATAAAAATCCCGGTGGAATCAATGGAGAGAGACAGATGCCTTTGAAAGTCTGTAAAGCAAGCTTCAGTTGTATAGTGAAAGTTACTTCTGTATTTGGAAGAGGTGTGAGACAATTTTTTCCTGACTGGAAGAAAAAATGTTGGCCATGAAATACACTGTCCTGAATGTTCAATTTTAAGTCAAACCCCAACTTTAACCATATGTAGATAATTTCGGTTTGCCAGAGCTCTCTTGATATAGTCTGCCTCTGATCTATTCCTTCATGTAAAAATATGAAGTTGCACCTGGCTTCTTTCTTTTATTTTCCCTTACAAAGAAATCTAGTCTTCCAGATTTATCCCTAATTTGCTTCCAAATTTTGGGAAAATAAAAAACAGATTTTAAATTTATTTATTTATTCCTCATAATTAACACCTTTCTTTCCAAAATTTTACAATAACAAATACTGCTTTTTGACTACGTGATTATTTGTCCAAAGAATGAGACAGAATAAGATGTCCAGTGTCCTGGAAATGAGTTCATGGGTTCATCATTTCTCTATCCCTGAAGAATAGGAATAGGACCTTGTAGAATGGATTTTGTTTTCATTTGTGAAACTTGTTGTTGTTGTTGTTGTTATCAAAAGGGTATTAAAATCAAGACCTAGGAAGCATTTAACATCTTAGTTACCTTAAAAAGAGATTAAACTATTCAGTATAGCAGGGTAATCTGACTAAAGGGTTAGTTTTTACATACTGTTTGTACATATGTAAGTCACTATCTTATGGCACACACATGTGGGAAGAGAAACAGAGTTTGAGAAACAAAAGCAGAAAATCCTACACGGAAAAACAGTGAGCATGAAATGTAGAAGCACATACAGGATGTTCAGAGGAAAAATATACAAAGTGCCATGTTCAAGGTGAAAAGCAATCCCAGAGGAGCAGGAAAGCCCTTGGTTTAAGAAAAAGACCTGTTGACCAACGGCATTTCAATTTCCTCAAGAATTCAACCAAGGATATGCATTCTACAATTACTAAAGCAGCATTTAGGCACTTCAAGGTAGAATAAGACTACTTCTTTAATGTTCAATGAACAACAGGATCAGTGGCAAATGGAGAAATCATCTTAGGAAATGGACCCAGTGTAATAAAATGCTAGGCAATGGTGAACATTTAAGGTCTTCTGATCTCATAAAGTCTAAAATACTCTGGAGAGTATTTGCATATAAAAAGCTGGAGCTTGCTAAGTACACTGGACTCCAGAAAGCAGTCTAAAGAAAATGCAGCTTTACTCTTAAATGGTTAAATTAGAACCCATTGCTATCAAAATAAAATTTAGGAAATTTTATTACCTGAGAAATAGTTGAAAGAGATTGTAGTCAGTGTTTGCAATAAAAATTTATCCTGGCTGGAATGCTGAATGAATACAGATTTCAAGAGACTGGAATAGAAGAGCAGACAGAGATGTTAAAATATAAAAATTGTTGTGGTATGATGCTTTTTTTCCCCATGCACACATTCAGTGCATACTATTCCAGATGTGCTGAAAAAAAGGATATTTGGTTCTAAACAGACTAAAATATTTTTATTTCTTCCTTAAAGGAAGAACCATGTTGAAAATGTTAGGTTATGTGATTAAAGGTTCAAGAAGGATCCACAAACAAGAAGGATCGACAAACCAGAAGGATCACAGAGGAAAAATAGCAATAATCTAGTCAAGGAGATAAGTCATTGCCCTGGCCCCTCTCCCAGCTGTCCCAGGGGAGCCTCAGCCTCATGGGCTGGGTGGGACACTTATCACCATGAGTCAGCAGAAGTGGCTCTCCAGATCGCCTTGCCACCTGAGGGATATTAGTGTCTAGCGTTATGGGGCTAATGTTGGGATGCAAGGGAGCAGCATTTTTGGATTTCACAAGACTTAGTATGGAATATTAGGGGAGGAATCAAAGGTGGGAAAGGGAGGGATCAAGGTGGTTTGGAGAGAAATAAACATAGGAAAATAGAGGAATAAGGGGATAAAAGAGGTCAGTCATGCAAACAGATGCTGGTCAATGTGCTTGTGTGGCCATGTCCTGCACCTGATCCTTGCACTGTGCCTTGTCTCCTCATTAAACTCAATTTCTATTTTCTAACTGCTCTGTAGAGCCTGTGAGATCTGGTGGGGTCAGCTGAGAAATTTTGTTTGCATATGTGTGTGCGTGTGTGCATGTGTGTCTGTGCATGAGGTAACTGAAAACCATGGGATCCAGGGGCCAGCTACTGGGTAGGCTGAGTGTCTAAGGCCAGTTACTGGGCTTCATCTTGATCAACCAGAAAGGGGAAGATGATGAGGCCATTGGTGTCATTTATGTTCGTGTGAGTGCTGTTTTCTGTCTGTGTTGATCCTTGTGGCCAGGTGTGTGTATATCTATATATGTATTCTATATGTGTGTTTGCATGTTTGCCTATTGGGAACGTGTGCTCAGCTTCACTTCTAGCTGGACCTGGGAAGAGGGAGCTGCAGCAGCCTTGCCTCCATCAGGCTACTGACCTCTGCAACTCTTAACAAACACAAAACCAAAAGATAAATATCACAAACATCAAGATGTTGTGGTGCTATTTATGGTAAAATTAAAACTCATGTTCAGGAATATGTATGTCTGAATAAGTAGCTGGTTGTGCAGAAATAAGTGTTTGTTGTATTTCCCTCCAAGATATTTCCACCAAATAATTAAAAGATATGATCAAAAGAAAACCATTTCTACATGTCCCTGAAACATATGCAAGATCAAGTAATTCATATTTTCAGAGAGTATGCTTGAGTCTCATTCAGAACATAGATTTTTTATACACAAGTTAAGGATGACCTCTATAGATTTTTCCAATTATTTTCAATACCAGTGACTTTTTTTCTAGAGCTGGCAAAGAACCAGAATAATTTCATTCCCATTCACTTTCAGAATCCAATTTCTATGAATGCTGATTTCAATACAATCCATGTAAAGTTACTGAAGCCAGTGGAATTATAAAATGACACTGAGGTTCAGTCCAACTTTCAAGTACACATTACTGACTGTGGTAGAACAGAGGAAGGAAAAAACAAACCAAAGATGCATAAGTTTTGATTGCATTTGCAAGGCCAGATTTTGTAGTTGTTGTTCCAGAAGACCGACTACACTTCCTATAGAAATCCATGTGTTGAGTTGTGGGGTTTTTTTGGAGGGGCGCATGTTTGGGTTTTTTTAAGAAGAAGAAGAAAGTCTTTAAAACAGAATCTTCTTTAAAGAATGTCCTCTGAACAGAGAAGACCTAGTATGTTAGATATTTTGTATTTCCCTTGAATTTACCTTTTGCATGAGTGAAATTGAACTAAAATATATTGACATTAAATGTAGCACCATAATAACAAGGAAAAGGAAAAGGGAAAGGGAAAGGGAAAGGGAAAGGGAAAGGGAAAGGGAAAGGGAAAGGGAAAGGGAAAAAAGAAAAGGAAGGAAAAAGACAGACATGGGCTTGTAGGAATGATCAGGATTAATTAGAAGCTCCCTCTCTGAGATAACCCTGTAAGTTAAAAGGAACATTTAAGAAGACATAACTCCATCTTAACTAAGCAGTTTATGAAAGGGATTTTGGGGGGTTTCTAAATTAAATTTTCATTTTTCAGTCCTTAGGATTCCTCCTTTTAAGCTCCCATAAATCTTCCTTTCCATCTTTTTTATCCTTTAAACATTCTTCACTTCCTTTCTCTTTCTTCTTGGATTGTTATATACTCCTTTCCTCTATCATGCACATTCAGTCTTTCATGACCCTGGTCTTCCCACCTCAAGAGTTCGATTTGGCCTTGCCCTTTTCATCCTGTGTTACAGTTTATCCAGTCACTTTCCCACTGTGTTGAAGAATCCTCTCAGTATGAGTGGATTGTGCCTCAGCTGAGTGCTTCCAATACCACTGGCTGTTATCTGTAACACATACTGAACCTGACTACACAGTAACGACTCAGGAATGATCTTAGCCATTTTACAGCAACGATATAACTATGCAATTTAAATGGTAAAATGTTAAACAGTAGTAATTTGGGCCTCAAGACTTATGAGAAAACAAAAGTTTACCTTTAGATATACTAGGAAAGCAAATTGTCACCCTGATTTAATTGACAGCTTAAAAATGAAAATCAATTTACTAGCTCTTAATTTTGTAGCATAGAATTACAAAATAATGGGACATAATTTAAGGAGTTCAGAAATACAGTAGAATGCATGTTCAATGTAGCTTAGTTAGAAGGATTTCATGTTTGTTTGCTTTTTACATGTCATTTTTACATAACAGTAAACTAATGAAGCCTGTTAATAATTTGACTAAGAAATCTTTGGAACTACTGCAGCAGCAGAATGGTATAATTCTTACTTCACTGAGTTCAGTGACAGTGTCTTGGTACTAAAGTGGTACAGAGTTACAATGATTCTGCATCTGTGTATCCATGTAAACTTAAGCAATAGTGGCAGCTCCATGTTTTCTACATCTGATTCATTAATGGTTAGTTACTTTATGCACACCTATCACTTTTCTGCTACTCTAAGTCTTTAAAATGCGGGGTATTTATCACAAAAGTGATCATTCAAGCCTAGTTATAGAAAACAGTGTAAAAAATTTCTATTTTGAAGCACGGCGTGCCATCTAGTGGAAGTAAGTTGCAAGAAGAACTGCAGTTAGCAGAACTAGAAAAGGTGGTGAAACACACTAATCACCAACTCTCCTGAGCTGAGCAGCATTGGCCCACTATCCATTCGTGCTTTGATTAATGAACACCTGACATATTTGTGAATCTTCACTTCCAACTAACTCTAGCCAAATATTTGAGACGGTATTTGAGGACTTCTTATAAATTATTCAACTGAATGGGAATTGAGCAGGACTATTTTGAAAGCTGTTCATGAAATATTTGGGTCTCTTTAATGAAAGTTAACTTCCAACAGCAGAAGCCCAAGAGCTTAATTAACTGCTCACTGAGACAGTGCAGGGTAACTCAATCTCCACACAAATGATTCCTGTGGCTTCAGGGTTTTTATTTTCTTCTTACTGGGACATACAAGAAAACACTTGCAGTACTCCCTGTCCTTGTGCTGACATACAACAGCAAATTTGAAAGAGAAATTTCATAGAATCACAGTGTCACAGAATCACAGAATGGCTGAGGTTGGAAGGGACCTCTGGAGGTCTTCTGGTCCACTTCCCCTACTCAAGTAGGGCCATCTAGAACCAGTTTCCCAGGACCATGTCCAGATGACTTTTGAATATCTCCAAGGATGGAGACTCCACAACCTGTCTGGGCAACCTATGCCAGTGATTGGTCACCCTCACAGTAAAAAGGTGTTTCCTGATATTCAGATGGAACCTCCTGCATTTCACTTTCTGCCCGTTGCCTCTTGTCCTGTCACTGGGAACCAATGAGAAGAGCCTGGCTCTGTCTTCTTTAGACCCTCTCTTCAGGTATTTATATATATTGAGAAGATCCCTCCCTGAGCCTTCTCCTCTGTAGGCTAAACAGTCCCACGTCTTTCAGCCTTTCCACAGAGGATAGATGCTCCACTCCTTTCATCATCTTTGTGGCCCTTTGTTGGACTCTTTCCATTAGGTCCATACCTCTCTTGTATTGGGGAGCCCAGAACTAGTCCTTTGCCTAATGCAGCCCTGGATACTGATAGCCTTCTTTGCCACCCTTGTGGTACACTGCTGGTTCATTTTTGACGTGGTGTCCAACAGGACTACCTCATCCTTTTCTGCAAATCTGTTTTCCTGCCGAGTGGTCCCAGTATATACTGGTCCATTCCTTTCAAAGAGGAAAAATATATTGGCTTTGTTACCACATATTCTGATGTTATCATGTGTTCTGCTACATATTTAAAGGAATTATTAATTTATCTTTGCTTTTTCTTCCCACAAATCCATACCAGACATGGGTTTCATCACCCTTCAAATGCACACATCATTGCGTACATCACTTTATAGAATAAAATCAATCTGGAGAACATATCTGTTAACTAAGTGGGCATTCTCTGATTTTGGTGGGACAACTAAGTCATTACCTTCTCCTCTAGTAGTTGTTATTTCATCTTCAGAAAGCTTTCTGCTGACATAAGTACACCAGCCATCCTCACACTACTGAGTTAATAACTGAGCATTAAAGCGTATCCAGGTGTGATAGCATGCAGCTGCCTGTCTTACCAGCACCTAAGAGGAAGGGAGAAGGAGAAATGGCTGCATTCAACATTTCTAGAGGAACTCAGCAAGAATTATTTCACCTGTCATTACAGCAGAAAATACTGGTTTGAGAGCCTCACATTCTTACTGTTTGGTTTAGTCAGTTCACGTCAACATAAGACCATACAGTTTCTACAAGAGAAGTCCTGCTCTTGCTCCCAAAAGACACACAGGGGCAGGGCTGAATTATCTCTTTTCACATCAGTGTGGATTAAAGGGATTGAAGCTAATTGTGAAACTGCACCTTAGAGGCAAGCTGGCTGATGAGCAGTACCATTTGTCTCAGATGCTCCCAGTGCTGCCTCACAGCTCCCATTGTATTATGAATTCAGTGACTTCAAGTTTCCCATGCCTTTTGTGTACTCACTGAAGAAGGCAAGCTCTTCTGAGGTTACAAAATCTCACCTTGGTTCTCAGCTCCTGTTAAGATTCAAGATCATCCAAAATATGCAAATGAGGTGTGCAGGCATTCCCCCCACCCCCCCCCTTTTTAACACTGTTGTTCATACATTAATGACTGGATCGCTTCAGACTACTAAATCTATTGAAATTCACCTGGAGGAAGAAAGAATTTATCAAAGGAATTTCAAAGGTGTTATCTTTGAGAAGTCTTGGAGGACAGCTGGGGTTTTCAGAGCAGAAGAGGAAGAACATAGTATGCAGCTTCAAAAAATGGGGGAGGGGCATAAGAGAGAGAGGGAACAAGATTCCTGATCTTGTAGTCTAGTCTCAGTTCCCAGAAGTGTACTGGAAAAAAATCATCAACTGATCTATTTATAGCCTTTGGAAAATGAAAGACAGTGTTAAGAACAAATCACTTCAGAGCAATGCCATTTAAAAAAGAAAAAAAAAAAGCAGGTCCTATGGGTAGAGAGAAGTATAAGTCACTGTCTCTTTCTAACTTTTAACATTGGCTCAGATGACCTTACAACAACACTTAGGACTTAGGTACAAAGCAAAGAAGAAATGATAGAGTGGGAGTAAAGCTTGCTGGAAAACTGTACAGGATGTCTAAATCAGAGGTTAACCATCAAAATGACACACAGTTTTGAGCAGGGTTCTTCAGTCTGTCTTTGACAGTTTCTAAGCTTAATATAAATCAGTAAATGTCAAGTTTCAGCAAAAAGCTAGACAAGTGCTGAGATGTATAAACGTGACTGCTGCTTGTACGACTGAAAGAAAAAAAAAAAATCTGCTTTGCTCATAGTCCAGAGAGCATGTAACAAGAACGCGCAGAAGTACAGGAAACATGACCTACAAAGAATGACTGTAGGTACGAGGACTGTTTAGTCTGTAGAAGACTAAGGGCATAGTCTTTGTATGAGTAAGTGTTGCTGTTGCAAAGAATAAGAGAATAATTTATTCTTAGTGTCCACAGGGAATAAGAAAAACATTTCCATTACAAGAGGTTCTTAAGGACAGATTTGACAAATATTTGGTACAAATGGTTTGGACATAGTTAATCTGAAAGTAAAGGAATCACTTATATGACTCTCAAGGTTAATTCCAGTTATAATTTCTATGACTGTAGATGACAGACATATTGGCCAAACTATTAAGCGTATTTCCTGTGTCCAGAACTAAAATTCTGAGAAGTCTCTGGTAAAAATCAAAGCCATTTCCATTCCTGGATCAGTTTGAAATTTAAGGAAGGAATCAAGGCTCTCTATACTATCTTTTTTTCTTTTTTTAGTGGAAATATTGGAAAAAGAAATGGGAAACCTTTGAATTGTATAACAACTGTCTCTTTATACTTTTCTTGAAGTTAAGGACATTTGTAATGTTCTCATAAACACTTTTAATTTTCTGTGTAAGTTCTGAACAATGAGTAGCTTTAATGTAATTTAAAAATTACTGTTTTGGAATAAATTAATCTGCCTCTTCTTGTCCTTCTTCTCCCATGCCAACCCCGTTTATCCATACGTGTAATATAACACATGAATCTGACTGAATGACACAACCGAGCATTTTAAAAAAGAGGAGGGGAATTTGGGAAAGATAAAAGAAAATAAGGTAAGACTACTAATAGGGCTATTAAGATCTCAGAATTTCTGAGTAGATATTTTCATTACAGGAGGCTGGACATTACACACTGCTTTTCCTTCAATAATGACAGTCTCAATGTTATACCAAGTTCTGGTTTAATTAGTTTCCTGTGGGCACGATGGTCCAGCAGTGACTGTCTGGGTGCTGTGCAGGACAGCAACTCCCTGTGGGTGGGAGGCCAGGAGTGGCAGGGGGTCCCCAGGGGTCCATCAGGGCAGGGCCTGGCAGCCAGGGTCTGTCCCACCACCCCAGCTGGGAGCAGAGCAGCCAGGGATCACTAGGGCACCCCTGTCCCGGGTCATCAGGCATCTCCCTGGGGACAGGGATAGGGACCAGGCTGGAACATGGGCCTGCGGGTTCCAGAGAGAAGCATCATTATAAGCTGCAACAATTTCCTTTTTGCTTTCATCTCTCTGACAACCCATCGGTTCTCTTGTTCATACATTGGCTGCTAATGCACATTTTTGTCTTCTAGCCCTCTGCCTTTCCCAGGGAACCTTTGTAATTGGGAAAAACTTTCATGTGCAGATAGTGTTTGAGCTGATAGAGCTAACAAAAAGAATTAGCAAACAAAACAAATTGCCACAAGCCATCACAGCTGAGCATGCAGGTAACTGGCACTTGGTGTGTCTTACAAGGATACCATGGTTAAAGCGGGCAATAGCTTCCAGTATTTGAATGGGGGTCAAATGGAGGAAGAGTTTAAAAAAATTCACTCTAATTAATTTAAGACTTTAAATATACCCTTCATTTAAAGACAGCTTTAGAAGCTTCCCAGTAATTAAATAATTTGAAAAGGTGGTAGGAGATGAAGGAGAGGCAAGTAAGAGAATTGTAGAACTGGCAGTATCATTAACATTATGTTATAGTTGAAAATTATATACTCACGTTATCCTGATGGGCCCCAAACTGATGGGATAAGCACAGTTGTGAGTTTCTGAACGAAGTAACTGTAACCAGGGAAAAAGTCAACATCCAAAGGTTATGTTGTTACAAGCAACTTGACATATCATTTACCGTGATTACATTTGTCAGGGCACATATTCACATGCACTTTTTATCAAGCATGTAAGTATTTTTATTCACTGACTGTCTGAAGGTAGAAAGAGAGGAGACTGATCGAAGTACAAAATGTTGTAGCTTTTGTAAAGAATTACAAAGTTAATACATTTTTCATTTTTATCTTTGTTTCCCATTAAATCTTCCCCTCTTTTCCATCCCATATATGAATTTCTTGCCCTTGTGTAAATTTGGACTAGCCATTCACCAGCGGATGTATTTATTTAATGAACTAGAGATTCATTCCCCTATATGCCATCTTTTTCTGACACCAAATCACCTTCATATGAACTGCCTCTAGGCTGCACACTTGTACTGCATTTATTATGGAACTTATGACGACATGATGACTTTTCCAGGCTCCAGCTGTAATGCATCTGGTGTTTATGGAGGTCAAAAGAGCCAGAAAACTGTACGTTTGCTTTCTTTCTGCCAGTTCGTGTCTTTTTTTCAGCGCGAAAGTTTCAACAGGTGTTATCCATTGTAAAAAAAAAAAAAAACAAAAAACTTTACAGATGTGACCTCTTAGGGAAGGAAACTTGCTGCAGAAACTATACCTTTTACAGTATTCTACATTCTGCTCCTGTAAACCTTTTCTGGTGAAACAAACATTGTCACAGTGCAGTCATATAGCTGGGTAGACAGCCCCTGATGCATCTGAAAAGATAGCTGCAAATTAAAAAAGAACATATGCTTCAGAGTACAGATCTATTTTCCAGTGAAGGTGAACAGGAGCATGCACATCTGTCTTTCTAACATAGAGGGAATGTGATATTTAAACTTGAAGTTACAGAGCTAGAAAAGAAGAAAAATCATTTCCAGGATGGAGGTCTGTTCACTTCCACTCAACTAGAGTTTTTTTATAGCGGAAGAAAGATAGCTTCTTAACAGCTTCTCCTGTTTCTTTTGTCTTGCAGTCCAATTCTTCTGAGCCAAGATGTCCAATAGCTTTGCCTGAATAAACAGGTAAGCAGAACCATGTTCATGAGCTAGGAATGTGCACAGACAGAATTGCCTTGTTTTCTCTGAAGAGTTCTCTGTGATGGGGTGTTCGTTAAACCATTACATCACTATCTCTCACAAAGATTGAGTTGAAAGGCAAATTTACAAATTGCTGTCATTTGCTTGTCAAACAAAGTTACGTAAAAAGAGGAATTTGAAGACTCTGGTCATTCAAAAAAATTATTATGCAGCATAAAATATGTTACATATTTCCACCAATAGAAGAAAGATGAGCTGCTTCTGCTTCTCAACTAATGTTTTCTGCTTACCATATCTTGTTTAACATACAGTATCTAGCACCACTTTTGATGTGTTAGGTAAAAAATAAGCCCTTTATAAATTCACTGCAAATGCAGTAGAAGCAGTTACTTTAGTATATATAGTATATATTTAGATATAGTTCTAAACTGCCGGCCTGACAAAATTAAAGATAATTTCTCTGTGTGCACTGGACCAAAATAATTACTTTCAAGCTCTCTGATAAAGTCTCACCAAATCCAAAGCAAGTTTCCAAAGAAAGCATTTCCTGGCTTGCTGCTTGGTCTGTTCCAGGGCTGGGAACACTGAAATGTGTTTCTTCTTACCCTGGGTCATGCCTGCCACCTAGATCTAGCAATTCCAGAGTCTGTGATTTAGGAGCAATAAAAATGCCAGTTTTCATATTCCCAACTATGGAATAAAGAAACTGCAAGACTCAGGGGTCTAAATGAAGTTCAGCTCTTGAGTTCTCAGTAATTACCCTGGACATCACAGCTCTGGGTGACTTTTTTAAGGTTTTGAATTTTGAGATTCTGTCTTAAAGAGTTAGGGCATAGAGGCTAGGTTTCTTGAAAAAACCTTTCAAGACTTGTGGTGCCAGGGCAGTGAGAATGGTACTCCAGCTGCCACAGAGCCCAGCAGTCCTCCTGCAGATGTTCAGTGAAATGGGAATTAGACAATACCTTGCAGCTGTGCAGGTCTAGAAGCTTCCAGCCAAATTTGAGCTGAAATCAAATTCTAAGGAAACAACATTCTCCAAAAACTGGAAGTTCCCCCAATTCTGCAGCTGATCAACAGCTTAATGAGAGAGTTGCTAAAACATAACATCAGACTATTTTGCAAATAAAAAAATAAACCCCAGAAAAAGATACATACACTTATTTTATCTGCCATAATATCTTACTATCAGTACAATCTGTAAAATAATTCTACTTTTCCTTATCTGCCACAGATAACCAGGGGTGCGAACTACAGATTTAAACAGAGAGAATAGATACTTACTTTTTTCCCTTCATGTTGTCACATATAATGTGTTTTATGGGGCAATTTTCCTGGAGAAAGTAATTTTCTACCTTTCTTCTCTCTTTCCATGCAATATCTTGCAGCTACCTTAGTAGCTGTTATAAACTGCTTTTTCTACGTTTTCAGTATTCTGCTGGTTGCAAGAACATTACCAAGAACATTTTCTTGCCAGACATAGTTCTCCTCCTGACAACAGGATTATCTGCCACATATCATAATTACTTGATTTCACATGGGAGTTCACTTTTATCTTCTTTCTTTTCATACCTCTGCAGTCCTTTAGATCATCTCCAGCAATACCATTCAATCTTACTGGAGTTCCTACTGCAATGAAATTCTCTGTGGTGGGATGGCATATGGTACCGTTCTCAGAAGTTGTCTCAGGAACAGCTTAGAAATCTGTTGTCATTACTGAAATGAAGTGATGATTCCATGATCATGATAAGGGTTTTCTGGTGGTTTAGTTGCCATTCTGCCATCACTGTCTCTACAACTGGGGGTACCAGCAATAGCTAAATATTAGAGATTAACTGACGAAGTTTAGAAAAGCCAGCAACTTTCACTTTCCCTTTTTGTCTTGAACAGATTTCATGCAGAACAATATCATTTGCACTGCAGAGTGACTTCTTTTTCATTTAAGATAGTTCCTTTTAATTGAGACCCAAATAGGCTGAGATGCACAGGCAAAGATGACACAAGCAAAAGACACACCATGCCTAGAAGACTACAACTTCGCATTTATTAAAACAAAAAAATCATAAATGGACAACAATGCCCAAAGGTATACAATGTGACTACAAACACTAAACTTAAGATGTCTAGCTGTATGTGTTCATGTGTGAACTACATGTCAAAACTGCAAATAGGGTGAAGTCAAAGGAGATCCATGAAGAAATTTGGTTGCCAAAAACACACCTATAAAACTTGTCTATTGGAAATGTTCTAGATATCCCTTGTGGACTCCATCTGTTCTTCCTGAAGGGCACATTCTCCCTTACTCCTGCATCATATCTGCCAGTGTTGGAATGTTTTGGGTTTTTTACCATTATTAAGCATAGATAAAGCTATCATGAATCAGCCTAACTTAAACATTTTATTTCTGATTCTAATCATCTCAGATCTCTTCTTTTCATGTGTGAAACCAGGAAACAAGGGTGATTTTCTTTTTTTATACCACTCTATATTTGTCTGTTTGAATTTTATCTGAGTTATTGATTCACCTGTCTCATAAGATTCTGGCACAAATCTTCATGGTCTGCCATCATCCTCAGTACAATGAATAATTTTGTATAAACAAACTTTGACATTTCACTGATCACTCTTTTTTTCCAGTATGTATATGAGTATGTTCAACAGCTTACATCCCAGACCACAGCTCTGGGCAGAACTCCTGTAATAAGCTCTATCCATGGAAAGACAAGATTATTTACCTATACTCCCCATGTCCTACTTTTGAAATACCTATTCATCTTAGCTTTTATCTCATGACTGCAAAGGTTCCTTAAAGTCATTTAGTGAGGGATTTTGCCAAAAACATTTTGAAGTCCAATTATATCAGTGGGATCATTCTGATCTGTATCCTCCTAAAGAACTCCAAGGGGTTTGTAAGACAACACCTCCCTTTGCAAAACTCCTGCTGACTCACACCTAAGTGGATCATATTTACCCTAGTGTCCACCAATTCTATCTTTTATTGGAGTGATAGAATTCTTCGACTAACTGTTTTTGACTATTTCGCCCTGTACCAATGTCGGGCTCTGTGTCCTATAATTTCCTGCATTCCTCCTGGAAAGCTTTCTAAAGATTGACATCATATTTTTCCTTCCCACACACACTGTCTTTTGGTAGAGAGGAAGTTCTTAAAAGAAGATTATACGCTGCCACTAATACCTCAACTACTTAATCTCTGAATTTTTTTACACTCCTTAGTGATAACCAACTAACATACTGTTTTATTAGCAAAATATTTGCAAGTTAAAAAGAAAAACAAGATTGTCTTTTTAATGATGGACACATCACACTTTTACAAACTTCTAAACAAAATTTTCTAGAATCTTCTCCCTCCTTTCCTTCACCTTCATTAAACATGTATAGTCAGATATTTGTATTTTAACAAGCAAACAGAAAGAGTGAATTTTATTGGGGAAAAAAAGAATAAAGTTAAGAACAGAAGTGATTACCATAAGTTAACCTTAGACTTACAGATTCTTTATGAGGGGTTGTCTGGTCTTGAATTAAGACTAAACATTTAAATGACAGCAAACATGTTTCTTCTAGAAATAGAAATATCAGAGTATGAAAAATGTTCCTATTTTCTAAAGCAAAAAGACATGCATTGAAGTACTAAGTATTTCTCATCTGGTAACAAAACAATAAGATTAATAAAATTTAAAAGTTCTGGAAACAGTGCTACTACAAGACATGCTAAAGCAGGACGACTTCATAAAAGGACATATTTGAGAGAAACTTACGCTGACAACCCAATCGTTACAAAAGTATTCTAGAGTAAGTTAGATAACTAAAATAGTTTAGATGTATTTTAATAAATAGGAGTCAGTTTTGTCACATGTAAGTGGCTTAATTTACTGGTTGAGAATATGCAGTGCTAGAAGTCATAGGACNTTTAAAAAATGGACGGTATTATTGTAATTGCAATTTTGTTGTGCTTTCTTTATTCATTACTAAATTTCTTGAATATTGTCATTTGTACTCTGGGGTATAAAACAGTACTGAGACTTCACCTCCAAGCTTAAGCAGATAGAAAAATCCTGTAGTTACCAGGTCTGCTTAAGGCTGCTGAGATCACATAGCTAAATTATTATTTTAAGTTAGGATAAATCCTCATTAAATCTTTCTAATTTATTTGGAGCCTAGGTCTATTTTTCCAGAATAATTTAAAAGGCAGACACTGAAGTTGAAAAGAGCCTTCCTATTTTCAAGGTTCTTGCACTTTCTGCTGCAGGGGTGAAACTTTCTGTAGACCTTTTCTTACACTTAACTTGGGCTCCTG
>VYZW01059197.1:5742-24976 GCA_013401315.1 Balaeniceps rex | reverse complement strand
GAAGTTTGTGGAGGACTGTCTCCCATGGGAGGGACCCTGCAGAGCAGGGGAAGAGTGTGAGGAGGAAGAAGTGGCAGAGACGTGTGATGAACTGACCACAACCTCCATTCCCCAGTCCCCTGCGCTGCTGGCAGGGGAGGAGGTAGAGAAATCAGAGTGATGTTGAGCCCAGGAAGAAGGGAGGGGTGGGGGGAAGGTGTTTAAAGATTTGGTTTTATTTCTCATTATCATACTCTGGTGTTAATTGGCAACAAATTCAGTTAATTTCCCCATGTTGAGTCCGTTTGGCCATGACAGTAATTGGTGAGTGATCTCTCCCTGTCCTTATCTTGACCCACGAGCCTTTTGTCTTACTTCTCTCCCCTTGTCCAGTTGAGGAGGGGGAGTGAGAGAGAGTCTTGGTGGGCACCCGGTGGCCAGCTAGGAACTGTAATGGCAATTTGTTATCTGAAAAGGTGAAAAAGTCTGTAAAAAGGGGAAAACATCCTGAGAAAGTAAGAATCAGTAACTGCCACTGACTGTTCTAATGGCAAGAACAGGAAAACCGTCTTGAAGAATAAAAATTGGTCTGACAGAACAGAAAACATCATCTATTGACCATTTCAGGTGAAAACCAGAAATTAACAGCACCTATTGACTGCTGGAACTGGTGGTCCCCCACCTGGGCCCACTTCTGGGATCAGTTCTGTTTGTCCTTCCCTCTGGGATGGTTTGGCCTCTTCTGAAATCTGTCTAATTCGCTTGATACCGGTATTGTTATATATCCATATAAGAAATCTATCATAAATATATCTGGTGTTAGATTGTTGATAAGTTGCTTCACTAATGGTAAGTTTGTAGTAGCCTGGAATAGTACATATGTACTTGGTTGTTGCTGATACTAGTTGTTGCTATAATATTGATTGTTTCTGTAGTTGATTATTGCCATACTATTGATTGATAGTATATTATTGATTGCTGACAGCTTGAGACAGAGATATATATCCACTTTATTAATCATAGATATACTTGCTAGTGGTGATTCTTTGCGGTATTTGTGGTAATCTGTAAAAAAACAGAGAAATTTAGAGGATAAAAGCCTCCTTGTCCTTGTGTATTATGGAATCCTACAAACCCATGGTCACGATCTCTATGCACCCATAGCCCAGATAACCCTTCAGATCATGACAACAGTATAATCTGTATATTTTTACTCATTAAGAACTTAATATTTTTACTTTCCTCCTCCCAAATCCCTTCAGTGCTGCACTGGAAAGAGATTGAGTTACCTATTCATTCTACACTGGGAAAAAGTGAGGCTGTGAAAGAATAAACTTCTGCTCCCCAAAACCTGGTGGCTCATAACCAAGAGAGCCACAGACTAGGAAATACAGCAAGAATTCAGTTTCTTGACCTCTTAGCCCAAATGTACAAAGCATGACCAAGTTCTAGGATGCTAGCTACGTAAGACATTTAATAGCTTGTTATCATTTCCCAGTCTTCTTACCAAAGAGGACTACAAAAGAACATTTTCAGTAGGACTCAAAAAATTTAACTTTCAAGAACTCTTCATAGTCTAAGATATCAATTTGAAATTATTAGTTACCATCTTATGGACAAAATTAGCAAATAAATTATTATTAAAAAGGGCTGGGGGGTGTTTCGTTCTTGTCAGTGGTGGTTGCTGTGGGTTTTCTTGGTTAGGTTGTTTTTTTTTTTTTAGTATAGAGAATGAAAAGAGATATCGTGGACCCGGGACCTTGGACATCATGCTCTTGTAGGAAATTCTATTCAACATACACCTGACTCACAAATGGTGATCACAGCCAAGCATCATGGGTCACCTAACTATGCACCCAAACCTTTTCTCACATATTGCTGCTTCAGTGTGAGGGCTTGTAAGCTGCTCGTGAAGGAGCACCTCCATTTCCATACTGTACAAACTAGCAAAAGCCAACACAGCGTTTATTTTCCTTACTGCAGCAACTGTAACATGCAGTGATTCAGAGTCTGCAACATGAGCATCTGAGACATTCCTGCTGTGAAACAGGCATCGGGGATGGAAACCATGTAGTGAGCCCTCTGTAAGGCATCCTGCCTGTAAATCATAGCCAGTCCTCAGATACATGGGCACAGCACAAAAAACCTGGATAAAGCCTGTAGTCCACAGCTTGGGAAGCTTCTGACCAGTGGATATTTCAAATTACAGGAAATTTGCATGCTTTTTTTTAAAAAATGATGGTTTGGGGAATTGAGCTAGTCATTTTGAAATGGTCTTTTAACCTTATAAAAATAATTGGCCAAATTTTATGCACTGAAATATTCCTGTATGCTCAGTGAGTACTCGGCATAAGCACACAGATTTATATCCACAGATAAATGAGCCAAGTAGACACTGATAATCAGGATAATGATGCCAATAATGCACACACCAGAGAACTCTAAATGCCCAGCTAGTGCTGGAACGATCCTGATTCATAATAGCATGCTTTTAGAAGTTTCATTCTTTTAGCAGCTGAGGCATTTTTCTGCTAGTTAAATGCAAGATCATTCTAATAGATGCTGAAGTCCTTCCAGTGAACAGCAAACAGCCTCGAGCCAAACAGCAATGACGCTACCAAGTGCCTGTATCAGTCCAGACCTGGGTGTTGCTGAGATCAGCTTGTGCCTTTGAACTGTGCCTCTTGGATCATATCAGTACAGGCACCAGGGCGTTTAATTTTGCAGCAAGCTGCCATCAGCACGTTCTACTACACTGAATTCCTGTTGCCGTCTTCCAAACTCTGCCAGCCTCCATTTCTGACTGAATCTGTGTCATTATTGGGTCGTGTAAGCATCAAACTGTGCACAGCAGCTTTTCTAGTTATGAATTGTATCTTATGTTTCTACTGAGCAATGTCAAAAGCTCCGGCTTATCATTTAATGCTACACTTGGACAAACTTTACATCAGATGATGGAACTAACAGATCAGCTTGTCACTAAAAAGAAAAAAAACAGTGCAGTCTTTTAACAACTATTATTTTCTAAGATAAATAATACCTATAAAATAGCAGCAAGGGTTGACAAAAGACCTTCTAAACTGGTGAAGTTTATTTTATTGCTGGTATTCTGCTATTTGTAGTACCCAAGGCCTTAAGGCAGCATTCATCAGTAATACATTACAGTCAAGATTCACATTCAATTCTCACCTCATTATTGGGAACATTGAACTTTTGNGTATTCTGCTATTTGTAGTACCCAAGGCCTTAAGGCAGCATTCATCAGTAATACATTACAGTCAAGATTCACATTCAATTCTCACCTCATTATTGGGAACATTGAACTTTTGGGGGGGGGGTGTGTCTGTTTTCTTATTATTAACCTAAATCTGTAATTAATTTCACAGCACACAATTCCATTCATAAAATGGATGAAATGATGTACAGTCATGCAGTGAAGAAAGTTCTTGAATCAACATTGTCATCAAAGAACACGTGTATACATATAACTTCATATTCAGGAAACATTTTTGGTGCTACAGATGAGGTCTGGATTCACAAACCTGAATACTATTTTGGATCTGGGCAAATAAATAAACTTCTTGTGCCTGCTGCTCCCAGCTTGTCCACGTCCAAGAGAAAAACAGACAAGAGGAAGCTTGGCTGTGCTTTCTTTTTTAGGGTTTCCAACTCAGATCACCCCAAAAAGTGACTTATGTATTAAGCTATAGATTATTCTGATATGAAGTTTTCTATTAGCTACTTGCATACATGGCTAGCACAGAGCATGCACGTGGAACCCTATTTCCTGTTATACTGAACAGTGCAGTACATATATGTATGTGTATATATATATAAAAGTATATATACTTGCTGTACTACCTCTTGCCTGTCTTTAGTATGAAGGAGATTGCCATACATTCCCTTTCCCTCATTCGGGAATCTGACCTTTTTCTCACTAAGCTACTATTATTACTATTTAGAGCTAAACTGTTATTATTTATAGCGGATAACTATTCACACAGCACATCCACTTATTTGGTTGTGGTGCTCAATGACACACACACACATGTTTACTTACAGTTATCTAATTGGAGGGTAGCTCAACTGCAGTCTCAGCAATCTCAACTGCAACTTGACAACTGCAACTGCCTCAGAAGTGGAGGGTCGTGCTGACTTGCCAGTGGCTACTAGTTCATCTTTTAGAAAGTGTCCTACAGACGTCCTTGTTTCAGCATTTCTCTATGCAGCCCTGTAGTCTTCATCCACAGCTGCCTTCCCTGTGTAGTCCAATTCCATAACGCAGCTGTGACACTACTGGGTGCCTTGGCCTTGTACAGATTGAGCAGGCTTTTGGAGTGCTGATTTCGTCAATTCTTGCAGATTAAGCAGGGCTACTAGTCGCAAGGACTGCCAGGTCCTTGGGAAACTTCCAAACACCAGCTTCTTGGCATGTACATTTCCTCTCTTCTGCAAGGTGTTTGCTGGTAGCTATTTCTACCTCCAAAACTATATATATCCACAGAACCCACCTGCAAAAATTCACACAGACAGGGCCTTTCTGATATTACCACTTCAGAGACGGAGTCATGTTCTACACATAAAATGTAAAAAAATTGTGGAGTAAATCCACCATCAGTATTGCTGTGTTCTAACATGACTATTATTTTGTTTGTTTTCACCTCAGACTTGTTCCCATCTCAAAAACACACTCAAAGATAGTGGGAGCACAAGAGTTAAGATAATTTATGATAATTTTAAATTCCCTGTTGGTGCTTAATCCCTTACAACATGTACAGAAACAAAATTACCTGCTGTGATGCAATAACCAAAGGACATTCTCTGTTATGTAAAGGTCAGTTAGCTATTCTCTTTTAGTTGCTTCATCCTTATAAGATGATGTGGTACAGATCTATGCAGGTGTTTTGGGAAAAAGTCCAAATTGTAAAGGAGATCCTGACCTTGGCTTAAAATAAGGCTGGAATTTGTAGATACTATTACACTCATTGTGAAACTCATGGCATTTCAGCCCAGGCATTTGCTAAAAAGCCCATCATTAATTATAGCTATAGTGCACATTGTGTGTTTTTCCCTCTTGAAAACAGTACTGCATAGACTGGATCACATTACCATGCCTGCATTAAATAACGTGGATTTTCATACCTGTAAGTGCAAAATGTTACATTCTCTGATTCTCATGCTTGTCTGACTATTTTAGAAATACTCCCTAGTTCTTATGTATTCACTAAATGAAACAAAGCCAGCAGCCAACTTATTTGCAGAATAAAAAGACTTAAAGAGGGCAGCTCCTTTCATGTTTCATCTCAAGAATCATTCAATCTAGGAAAAAGAAGAACATCTGTTGAATTACATTACAGGGAGGAATACAGAGTTACTGGACATGTCTTCATTTCTTTGAGCTCAGCAGTCAACATTTTCAAGTTGAAAGACCTTTGTTTTATACTGAAAAGCTGAGACTGCAGAAAAATGAATGTCTAAAAAAAAAACCAAAACCTTAAATTTAATTCAGTGCTGTTGGTAATCACAGAATTCCCACACTGGCTTGAAAGAGATCATCTGGGATTTATGATAACTCAATAGATATTGCAAATAAAATAAAGTTTAAATGGATTCTCCATCCCTGTTTGAATCTTTGTCATCTGTACAGTATCCTATAAGAATATAAAAATACTGAAAAATTATGCAATGATTACAACACCAAACCTGGTTTTAGAATTCACATGATAAGTAAAACATTCAGGTGGATATTCCTGTTGTTACCTTAGGGAATTCATTTGGAACAAAGTCTACCAAAAAAATTAGAAAGACTGAAGCACTTACATTCAAAAGTATGAAATTCATCTTTTCCTATTCCTATATGACATAATTTCATTATGCATTTCTACTACATCACTTTCTGTATTCATGTTAGAAAGAACTATCCAACATTGATCAGTTACACAGCATCTGCAGATAAACAACCTGCTTCTGGGCCTCATACCTTCCCCAGAGCAAGTAACTTCCATCAACCTTTATTTACCTTATTCACCAGTAAATATTTAAGGTAGAGATAACCAGTTCATGAAATTTGTTTCTCTAGTCTAATCATAAGGAGCTTAAGATAACCTACTCAGACATGTGCATAGATATTGTAGACATCAGAGCTAGGTGTGATAAACTCCACTGTAACTTCCTAAAATTTTGGCCCAAGTTGTATTGGCCACTTAGACGAGTGAGTTGTGTTGAGTTCCCAGCTCTTGATTCAGGGATGTGTCCACCTAAACGGCCTTATACCACTATTCTTTCTATAAAAAGCATGGTGTATACAACATGAGTGACTGTTGTGTGACTACAGAGGTAATCATTTAAATTAAATGCCACAGATAAGTGATTGACACATTAAAGGACAACTATTGCTGGTTAATTGCTTGGCAGTAATTGTCAATAGCTCATTAGAATTTAATGTGGTAGGCACACAGCAATTTCTGTAAGTATAGCAAAAAAGTAATTAAATCCTTAGCACCTGTTGTTTTGGGTGTTTTTCCACCCCACCTCCACTTGACAAAGACACTGTTCTTTTTTTTAATAGTATGAAAAAATTATTTGGACTGAATTTAGAGTACCCTCTGTAAATATAATTCTAGCACTATGCTCCTAATATAGCAATCTGCAAATTTATTTCCTTATGCTAATGTGTGCAACACAGATAACATGCAATTTAGAGACAAAATGTTTTTGTTAAATAACTCCTCAGAGAGACCTGGACTGCTATGTTTTCAAAACGGCTGTGAATACAGCACAACTGGGCTATCCACTGAACATGTATTTTGATGAACTGGAATTGTGCAGTAGATCTAGATAGATGGAAGAAATTAGAGAGGGCTGGGACTGTTTGGAAAACAGGATGGAGGCTTTCTTGCTGTTAGAGCAGGTTTAACAAAATACATTAGGAGAAGATTCAGAAGTTAACTTAGAGACTAAAAACAGTCTGGAGAGGTGGGCCTGTGCAAACCTCATGAGGTTCAACAAGGCCAAGTGCAAGGTCCTGCACCTGGGTCGGGGCAACCCCCGATATCAGTACAGGCTGGGAGATGAGGGGATTGAGAGCAGCCCTGCGGAGAAGGACTTGGGGGTACTGGTGGATGAAAAGCTGGACATGAGCCAGCAGTGTGCACTTGCAGCCCAGAAGGCCAAACCTATCCTGGGCTGCATCAAAAGAAGCGTGGCCAGGAGGTCGAGGGAGGGGATTCTGCCCCTCTACTTGGCTCTGGTGAGACCCCACCTGGAGTACTGCGTCCAGCTCTGGAGCCCTCAGCACAAGAAGGACATGGAGCTGTTGGAGCGAGTCCAGAAGAGGGCCACGAAAATGATGCGAGGGCTGGAGCACCTCTCCTACGAGGACAGGCTGAGAGAGTTGGGGCTGTTCAGCCTGGAGGAGAGAAGGCTGCGGGGAGACCTTATTGTGGCTTTTCAGTACTTAAAGGGGGCCTATAGGAAAGATGGGGACAGTCTTTTTAGCAAGGCCTGTTGTGTCAGGACAAGGGGTAATGGTTTTAAACTAAAGGAGGGGAGATTTAGACTAGATATAAGGAAAAAAGTTTTTACACTGAGGGTGGTGAAGCACTGGCACAGGTTCCCCAGGGAGGTAGTGGAGGCCCCATCCCTGGAAACATTCAAGGTGAGGTTGGATGGGGCTCTGAGCAACCTGATCTAGTTGAAGATGTCCCTGCTCACTGCAGGGGAGTTGGACTAGATAACCTCTAAAGGTCCCTTCCAACCCAAAGCATTCTATGATTCATTCTATGATTCTATGAAATTATATGTTTGTTAATGATAGCCTTCTATCTTTAAAAGATAGCAGAAAGCTTGTCCATCTGAAGTCATCTTGTCCCAAAACTGTGTGTTCATTTTACATGGAGAAGTTTGCACTGTGGTAGGTAACTCTTATCCTGCAATTAGACATAAACTTGTCTCAATACCCAAAAGGACTTGCTCTTGTAAGTGTGTCTACAGGGTTATAACCTTTAAATAACAAAATAAAATGGATGCCTCAAGGATGACTCAAAAGCTTCTGAGTAAAATGGCCTACCCATTTTCAGATATGCAGGCACATTTGGGACTTATTCCCATGGACCAATTAGAAATAAAACAAGTAGCAGTTACAAATGGCTAATAGTACCTCCTATCCCCAACATAAAATACAACTCTTTTTTTAATATGCAGCTATCAACAGAAGTGCCCAGTTTAAGGAAGGTCTGAGTCCCCCTCTGTTTGGCTTTTATGGGCATCAGCAACGCTTCTTTTTCTGTTTGCATTTTCAGGAGTTAACTTGGTTCATTTCTCCCAGGGAACACTTGTAGATACCTACTTTGAAGACAGAATTCAAAGGTTTGAACAGAGCTACCTCTCTTGAAGTCAAAACCCCCTAAAGGGTTAGCATTTCAGACACATCATGTGCTTCCTATTCCAGCTCTTGCTTACAGTCTGGGATTTATTTCTCATTCTAAGGCTCCTAAATCTCTTCTTCTGTTAAATATGGGGGCCTGTTTCTGGGTTTTGTTTGGAATTCAAATAAATGTTTAAATTAAATACAGGAGATGAAAATCTCATTAGTATTTTTATTAATCTCAAATTGGAGCAAAGATCATATTAATCAGGTGATATTTGCATAAACATGACATTATTTATTCCAAAATCATACAATGAATATGAAAATATCTCAAGTTTTATTGGATCCTACACTAATGAAAATTAAATAACAAATTCTAATAACTTCCAGCAGTTGAACTTGGAAACTGTTTGCCAGTTTCGAATTTATTCTGAATATTTGATCCCTTGCTTATTTTAGCTGATCTCAAATTCATTTTCTGTTTACATCTTCATATTGTACTTACTGGCAGAGTATCAGTTCCTTATCTCTGTAACAAAAGGTCATATTCTCTCAAGACTCATTTGTAGAGCTGATATCCTAGGGAAGACTAATAGTTTAAGGCCTCTAAATGCTGAGGTGGTTGTGTTGTTTTATTAACACCGATAAACAGAATGGTCCATCATTACTAAGGGCAGTTGGGAAATAATTATTTCTCTAGATTTTGTTTCAGAAAGAAATTATTTGCATGCAATATCATTGTTATTCTTCGTTGTCCAGGAAATAAAAACACTTATTTTTCATGCTCTACCCTTTCTTGTTTCTTTTTCACCTTTTCCAGTGAAAGGTATGTTTCAGTGTGATAAAACTTGTGGGGAAAAGGACAGAAGGGACCAAAGAATAAAGAGTCAGATTTGGGTTTCACTGAAAAATACCACCTTTGGGGGATGAAGGAGAGGAAAAAAGAAAAAAAAAAATCTCAGTTTCATAGATGATTCTATAAAGACACCAGCATGCAACAAAGCCTCTCTATAGCAACAATTAATTGAGTTGCTATTCAAATGGATTTAGGGAATCCCCACTACTGATACCACTCTGTCTTGAATAAAAAAGCAATCACTTTAATTCAGAATCTTTAAGAAGTTTGTATCTTGCATGGTCCAGAAACATCAGCTCATACTGAACAAGAAGCTACATATACTGAAATGATATAGACAGAGAACACATTTCAAATGTGCCTTTTACTGTCAGTAGATTGCCATACGTTTTTCAGTCCAGAATCAATCTCTTTCTTTTTATTTTTTCAAGTATAGAAAACTAGGTAGCTGAGGGATTTACTCTAGGTTTCTGTTTATGATAATTTCATTCATCTTTCCTATTAAACTAATCAGTAATACCACTTCGGTATAATTAATAAGCAATAAGCATATTGTTCGAGGATGCTAAACGTTTAAGTTTATGTTTTCATGTGTCTCACTTGTTTTTCAGTAACTTAATGCATCTGCCTAGACATTAACTAGGCAAAAGGCTTTTGGCTTTATTGTTATTACCAACTGTGTTCTGTTTTGTCTAATCCATAAATATACTTCAGATAATTGATGCAGTTACTTGCAGCTGTGGAAGAGGCAAATATAATCCCCAGTTGAATTTGGCCTAGTAAAGTTATTGCTTTGCTTTTTTACACCTTCTTAAGGAGAAACAAAAATTTGGTGCTTAGAAATAAGCACATTGAAGATATCAAGGGCCATCACTTCCAAAAGCTTCTTATTATATATTGTGATTAAAATTTTTCCTTATCTTTCTCTTCCCATGCCTACATCTGAATTCTGCCTTCGTGTGAGCAAGAAAAATCCTGTGGGCTTCATTAAGGGCAAGTGGAATTTTATACTCACAGAATCTGAGGGACCATAAGATCATGATTCTGTTATCTGCCATAGACTTTGTGATTATGGGAAAATAATTTAGAATAAAATCAGAGGCACTGAAGGCTCCAAATTCCTGAGCAGAAGATCAGAACCTCTGAAAATCAAATCCCTACTCAGTTTCTACAGCAACTTCTGCAGTTTCTCAGATGTCTGTGAAGTATCTAAAATTAATATTCCTCTTCCACTCAAAAACATTCTGATGGCCTTGGTAGATACTATAGAAACAGAGGATGTTGCTTAAAAGATACTGCAGAAATGGAGGATGCTGCTGTTTTCACCCCTCCATGTAGAGCTTCACTAGTTTTAGTAAAAGCCTTTAGGAGAAATTGGTAATGGAAAACTAGGGTGAAGAAAATGGGGGCAGCACTTCCTCTTCTGAGATCTAACTAGGTTACTCTTTAGTGGGAAAAGTTCAGTAAAGTTTCAGGCCATCTTTGTACCATACAGTGGCTGTTTCTTGCATGGAAGAGTAAGGTGAAGATGATAAGGTTGCAAAGAGCCTTCAAAGGTTGCAAAGAGCCTTACAATGTTCACCTAAAGAGCTCAAGCGATAGAGGATTTAGGCATATAAAACAAACCTTTCTTCCTCGCTCACTCTCCCTAGATTCAGAGCAGCCGTGCAGCCTATGTAGAGTGTTACTAAGGGGCTTCCCTGTTGAACAGTTGTGTTGTGGAAGTATCTCCCATTGTGCTTCTGCGCATGCCCAGATCATCCTATTTCTGAATGTCTTTCTGTAAACACCCCACATAGACCCATTTAGGATCTCTGAATTTATGGGTTCTCCTGCCCACCCTCTACGAAGGAAGCAACCAAATACATTTCAGCTGTTTCTCGTGTACACTGACAGGATCTGACTCCTCACATCAGCCAGTTATAGTAACTTTTTGTTGGAGAGAGAAAAATGCCTGGCCACTCCTCTTATCAATGTAATTTCTTGGTAAAAATTGAGTTCTGTTAAATGCTTTGATTGTAGGTGTCAGTGTTCAAGATTCACATCATTTATTCCCAGGCCGTCCATATTGCATCGATGAGTTAGGATGTCCAAGCCTAAAGGAGGATCAGTGATATTGCCATTTTCAGTGCTCCTTACACATATATAATTGCATCCAAAAAAAAAGAAGTGCTTAAAACAGGGTATTGAGGGATACACATTCATAAGTGAAGCGTGGCAAAACTGAGGTCCTTTATCAGCTTTAGCTCATATAGCATCCATGATCTTTTGATATTATTACTCCAACTTCTTTTTCCCTTAGTGTCACCCGCATCTCCAAGGGGCAAGAAAAGGAAGATAAACCATGTCAATGATTGCTCCTCTTTGACCACTGTCAAAGGAATTGTCTTATGCTGACTTTATGAGGCTTTGCACCTTAACCTCATTCAGATTTTTCATCTAATTTACTTTAGCACAATCCTGTTGATATAAGCCAGTCTAGCAGATAGGACCCTTTGACTTAAGCAATTCAGAAAGTTGTAGTTTCCACTGGAAATTTTCTTACAGTTTCAGAACTAGCTTTGGTTTGGTGGAAATAAACATTAAAGATGGTCTATACACAAGATACCCAACTACTGTAAATTAATATAGCTGCAACACTAAGTAGACCTATGGTGATTTAAACCATCTGAGCACCTGACCATTATATTTTATGTTGGTATTCTCTACAGATATCCCTTAGAAAGTGAATCTACTTGAAACTCCGAGCTGTTTGTTTAATACTGTGATTAATTTTGCTCTGGGGTTGAGAGAGGGAACAGATGTAGAAGTCCTATAATGGCCCAAGAAGGAATACACTCACAGGTTATGTAGTATATAAATGTGATGAAGTAGAAATGCAAGAAGAAATTGTGCATCAAATCAATAGTCATTTCCCACTGCTGTTTTCAACTGTAAAAACATAACACAGGCAATGAGGGAGGTATATGATTTCTCATTGAATAACAATTTGAGGCAGACACAAATATTTGCTTTTAACAGAAGCAATATTTCTACCACACATTCACACAGCATGCAAAAAAATTCACTCGGGACATCATCTAAAGTGATCTCATCCTTTCATCACACTAGGTGGTCCTTTCTGGCTTATATATCTTCACACTCTTTTCTTCCTAAAGGAAAAAACACGTGAATACAGTGGAGGGGCATTTTTTTCTAAGGAATGTGGGTACTAGATACCTATTTTGTAACAGTAGAACTAGCAGATGAAGAAGCATTTTTTGATGGCATGAATCAACATTAATAAAATGTTTGGAGGTTCAGATATCTGAAAACATTTATGCTACCTTCTATTCAGTCCCCCTTCTGAGGATCCCTGTCTAGCAATCGTAAAATATTCTTTCTTAAAAAAAAAGGAAGAGAACATGAGTGCATGAAAACTTCAAATATATTCCATATATTGATTTATTTACTACATTTAGAGCCCTTTTCTGATTATTTTATTCTACCAGTAGAGTGGAGAAAGTGGAATTATATTAAACATCAAATTTAATTCTAATTTAATCCCTTTCCCTCTTTGATGAATCAGACAATTTTGCTTATACCAAAAAAACCCTACTTTTAAGAGTGGGGGCTAGGAAGAGACAACAAAGTTGGGTTTTGCTTAGTTTTTTGTTTGTTTATTTTTCATTCTGACAAAGAAATATGCAAGACTTCACAGAACGGAAAAAAAAGGGACTGATTTGTCATAAAGCTCCCCCACACACATGTGCAAGAAAAGCAATTTCCACTGCTCTTGGTTTACTTGTAAAATAGTTTGCATAACATTAATCATCACCATCTGATTCTCATCCCTCAATTTTTGGGGTCAGGGATATTCATCTCATATATCACAAACAAATAGCTTTCTCTCTCATACATATGTTTGGTCAAACAGATTCAGGTATTTGTGTCTATGAACTGTCAGCCTTTGCATCACTCACCATATTTTTCACTTCAATGATGTTGTTAGGCGCATAAAAACGCCTCAAATTGGATTCTATTCAGTTTCAGTTTTGGAATAATTCAGTCAGTGCTGATATGAGTTGTTAAACACTTCATTAGACAAAATTCTTCTTTTTTAAGCCTAAAATTAGTTAAAGAGTAAAAATATGTATATTAAACACAAGAGAAAAAGAAAATAAATAGAGCTGTCTTGATACTGTTGCATTGCAAAGTAGTACTTGTCTGGAAAACCAAAATAAGGAACAAGGGGGAAAGAAAAAAAATTGAGCCTTCTTCATAACTTATGTGAGAATTAGGATTCAGGGCTCCAGTGCATTTCCAACTATTTTGGTGTCACTAAATGTGAATTAAACATTACTAACTACTATGTGTTGTGAATATCATGTATGTGATATAGTTCATAAGGACTTGCGTGTAGAATCCCACTGTGAGTATTTATTGTCATTTAAAATAGATTTGGGTCATGAGAAACATTAAAACAGCAAATGCCCCCCCCACTTTTCCCTGTTCCCAGCTTCACCCCTTCACCCCTGACTCCTCTCCCCCCAGGGGCACAAGGGTGGCCATGGGGGTTGGGGTCAGCCCATCCCAGCCCCTCTCGGACGCTCCTCCCTCCTCACACATCTCCCTGCTCCAGTGCAGGTCCTTCCCCGGGCTGCAGTCCTTCAGGGACAACCTGCTCCCACCTGGGCTCTCCACAGCCGCAGCTCCTGCAGGAAAGCAGAAGAAGAGACTGAGGGGAGACCTTATCGCCCTCTACAACTACCTGAAAGGAGGTTGTAGCGAGGTGGGTGTTGGTCTCTTCTCCCAAGTAGAAAGTGATAGGACGAGAGGCAATGGCCTCAAGTTAGTCCAGGGGAGGTTTAGATTGGGTATTAGGAAAACTTCTTCATGGAAAGGGTTGTCAAATATTGGAACAGGCTGCCCAGGGAAGTGGTGGAGTCCCCATCCCTGGAGGTATTTAAAAGACGGGTAGACGAGGTGCTTAGGGACATGGTTTAGTAGTGGACAGGTACGGTTGGACTCGATGATCTTAAAGGTCTTTTCCAACCAAATGATTCTATGATTCTATGAAATCTCCCCCTGCTGCGGCGTGGGGCCCTCCCCGGGCTGCAGGGTGGGTCTCTGCTCCAGCGGGGTCTCTGCAGGGCTGCAGGGGATCCCTGCTGCGGGCCTGCAGCACCTCCTGCCCTCCTCCTCCTCCGGCCTGGGGCTCCCTCTGCTGCTGCTCCCTCCTGGGCTTCCTCCTCCTCTGCCTGTGCCGCCTTTTGCCCTTTCGGAAACCTGTTTTCCCCCCGGCGCCCCCAGCTTGGCTGAGGGGCTCAGCTGTGTCCTGTGGTGGGGCCGCTGGAGCCGTCTGGGACCGTCTGGAACTGGCTGTGTCTGGCATGGGGAGCCCCGGCCTCTCCTCACAGAGGCCACCCTGCAGCCCCTGCTGCCAACACCTGGGCACAGACACCTGATACACAGGTACTTGCCACCATATGGACATGGAGTGGAGGTGAGTCCTCACCTCTTATTGTGGTAATGATTGCGTGGTTGTGAAATTCTTTTTAACTTTAGTGGGGCTAAAGCTGCCTCCCTGGTTTGTTTAAGTTTGGAGTGTGGAGGACATCCATATGTTGTGCTTCTTCTGTAAGTCTTGCCCATCCTATAGGCTTCATCCAACGGGGCATCACTTAGTAGGGATACAGCATTTGCCTAAAGATGGCTTCAGATGAAGAGGCCTGAAAAATAAGAAGTTAGTTACTGCTGTACCATGAACTTACTTACATCCGTCTAAATGTGGTGTCTCGTCAGAGCAATTATGCTTATTCCAATATAATTTAAGGCAGTATTTGTCCCAACCTCGCCCTTGCTCAGTTCCTGATTTTGGCTCAGATCAGCATCCATTTCACAAGCACCTTCCTGGTTGCTGCTCCTCTCTGATGTTTCCCTGTGCAGCTGCCCCTTTGCCTTTCTGATCCAAATCCCACAAGGCAGAGCTCCCTTTCATGGGCTGGCATTCGCTATCACCGCCTGTTATACCTATGCTGCCATGAAAGCCTCTTCTCCTCTCCAAAATTGCCTAAACTCAGATTTTGTGCTTTATTCTCACCACTGGCACTGCTTGGTTTTGATCATGGCCAAGTCACTAAAACCCCTCAAAGTCAAGAGAAACAGCACATCTGTGGACCTTCATTCTCTTCTGTGGCATTACTCCAGGCCTTTAACCACCTAGGTATCAAAAATTATGTTTTTGCCATTGTCAGGGAACTTACAGCGTATTTCAGACATGGCGTTGAGGCAACTGCTTTATTTGTTTGTAGCTGTGTAGCCATGGCAGTACAGAGACAACAGCACAGCTATAAACAACCACCTAAAACTAACAGGGAAATGGAATGCCCAGGCAGTCATCTCTGCCATTAATGTGTGATGAAGGGTCTCTACAGAAACCGGTGTCATAATTCTAATGACAAGATTGTAAAGTATGCTGCATAACTACTTTTTTTGGTGAAACACGCAAGTGGCAAATTTTTATAAAGGAATGAAAAGGCTTCTGTTGCTGGTTATGCTGCCTTGGAAGAAGAATAAACAAACTGCTAACACGTGCATGATGCCAAAAACATCTTCACGTATGTACTTTTCAAAAAGTTACAGTGGAAGTTTGTGGCTGCAATTCAGTTTAACTCTTGATGCAAGAAACAGAAAAGGGTAGAAAAAGAAGTACTTTAGGGTCCTATTTTTATTCAGGTAAGAAATCTAACCTTAAACAAGCCTGAGTGTGTTCTGTGGGTGATTTTAGGCACAAAGACCACCTAAAAGCAAGGGAAGCATATAAAAAGGTCCTCTTGTTAACGCAAGGCGTAAAAGTGGCCATAAAAGCTCCTGATAGCAAAAGAAGTTAATAAAAAAAAAGAAAGAAGAAAAGGAAAAATGAAAAGAACTGGATTATTTAAAAGGACCAGCATGGCTAAACTTACTTCTTAGGTAAGAAAGCACCCTAGAGCTCTCTCACTGAAGACTGGCCGAGGCGAGCAGCTTCCATGCTGGCACAATTGGCAGCAGAGTGTCCTAGTGTGGTGCACGTAGGGGTTTCCTGAACCAGGGGAACCTCGAGGGAGCCAAGAGAGTCACCAGGAGCCCGCAGCTCACACGACAGTGGCTGACGAGACCTGGGCGGGGCCAGGAGCAGCCACAGCCAAGCCCCCACACATATAAAAGAAAACCCTGGGGAGCACGAGCAAACAGGGTGGGAAAACAGGGTGGGCAAACAGGGCATGGCACAACATTCTGCACAGGAAGGGTGCTGTAACTCTGCCAGATTGACCAGTGGTACCCACCCGGCAGAAGGACATGTCCTCTCTAAACTCTGCACCTGCCATGACTGACACAACCTCCCAGACAGCTCCGGTGGGAACACGTTGCCACCCAGGTGCCAGGCTGCAGGGTGAGCCCTGCTCTTATGGCAGTACCGGGCGGCAGCAGTGAGCACACCTGGGGAGGTGCCCAGGTAGGGGAACTCCTCCGCTCAGTGACAGAGCTCCGGGAGGAGGTAAGGGGTTGAGGAGCATCAGGGAGTGTGAGGGAGAGAGAGAGAGAGAGACTGCTGGAACGGCACCCTGCCTTCCCTGGGACAGACCTGTCAGGCAGGCAGGACACCTGGTATGGAGGATTCCCCATCCTCTCTGCCCCTGGCTGAACACAGTGACTTAAGGGATGGGGGCAATGGCGACAAGTTCCTGCCCGGCGCAGCAGGCGCATCTCCTCTGTGACTCCCCCACCTTCCCAGGTGCCCTTGCATCATAGGTAGGAGGCTCTGCAAGTGGAACCGAACAATGATGAGGACGATGGTCCATCTAGGTTGGAGGTGTCGCCCAGGTAAAGTTGTCCTATACCCGGCGTCAAAACCGCTTCCATAAAGAAAGAAAGACGGGTCATTATCATAGGAAACTCTTCTGAGGGGAACAAAAGGCCCAGTATGCCAACCAGACCCACTTCTTAGGGAAGTCTGCTGCCTCTCTGGGGCCAGGGTTAAAGATGTGATGAGAGAACTTCCTACCCTGGTACGGCCCTCGGGCTATTACCCATTATTGGTTTTTCATGTAGGCCGAGATAAAGTTGCAATAAGAAGTCCAAGGGTGATCAAAAGAGACTTCAGGGCCTTGGGATGACTGGTTGAGGCATCAGGAGCACAAGTAGTGTTTTCCTCTATCCTTCCAGTTGGAGGGAATGATGAAGGAAGAAACAAGAAGACCCAGCTGATCAATACCTGGCTCCATGACTGGTGTCACCAGCAGAATTTGGGGGTTTTTGATCACAGATTGGTTGACACGACACCAGGCCTGCTGGTGACAGATGGGGTACAGCTTTCTCAAAGGGGGAAAAGGACCTTTACACTGGAGTTAGCAGGGCTCATTGAAAGAGCTTTAAACTAGATTTGAAGGGGGGAAGGGATAAAACCAGACTCGCCAGAGATAAGCCTGGGGGTGGCACTCCGATGTTTGAGGGATGGTGTGCTAGCAAGGTCCTTCAGTCTGTTCCACAATGTGCTGAGTACACTAGAGCACATTTGAAATGTCCCTGTACTAAGGTGCGCACAACACCTTAGCCATCTCAATGGATGTAGGAGATGGAGATCCATGCGGCAGTAAGGATTGTTGATGCGTTAGAAACCACGGAAGCACCTGAGAACAGTCACATAGGAATTAGGGCTTCTCCCCAAAAAAAGGTGGCAGGATCAATAGCCCAACTGAAGTCTACCTACATCAATGCATGCATCATGGGCAACAAACAGGAGGAGCTGGAAGCCATTGTGCAGCTGGAAAACCGTGATATAGTTGCCATCACAGAAACATGGTGGGATGACTTACAGAACTGGAGTGCTGCAATGGATGGCTATAAACTCTTCAGAAGGGATAGGCAAGGAAGGAGAGGCAGTGGGGTAGTCCTGTATATTAGGGAGTGTTTCGACTTTCTGGAGTTTGATAATGGTGATGAAAGGGTCGGGTGCTTATGGGTAAAAATCAGTGGGAAGGGCAACAAGGCAGATATCATGGTGGGATTCTGCTACAGACCACCAAACCAGGATGAAGAGACAGACGAAATATTCTATAAGCAGCTGGGAGATGTCACACAATCGCTAGCCCTTGTTCTTGTGGGGGACTTCAACTTTCCAGATGTCTGCTGGAAATACGATGCAGCAGAGAGGAAACAGACTAGGAGGTTCCTGGAGTGCATGGAAAAGAACTTCCTGACACAGTTGGTGAGTGAGCTAACTAGGGAAGGTACTCTGCTAGACCTGTTGTTTACAAACAGAGAAGGACTTGTGGTTGATGTGATGGTTGGAGGCTGTCTTGGGCACAGAGGCCATGAAATCATAGAGTTTTTGATTCTCGGAGAAGTCAGGAGGGGGGTCAGCAGAACTGCTACCTTGGACTTCCAGAGGGCAGACTTTGGCCTGTTTAGGAGCCTGGTTGGCATAGTCCCTTGGGAGGCAGTCCTGAAGGACAAAGGAGTCCAGGAAGGCTGGACATTCTTCAAATAGGGAATCTTAAAGGCACAGGATCAGGCCATCCCATGTGCCAAAAGACTAGCCAGTGGGGAAGAAGACTGGCCTGGCTGAACAGAGAGCTTTGGCTGGAACTCAGGAAGAAAAGGAGAGTTTATGACCTTTGGAAGAAGGGGCAGGCAACTCAGGAGGACCACAAGGATGTCGTGAGGTTTTGCAGGGAGAAAATTAGAAGGGTCAAAGCCCAACTAGAACTTAATCTGGCTACTGCCGTAAAAGACAACAAAAAATGTTTCTATAAATACATTAGCAACAAAAGAAGGGTTAAGGACAATCTCCATCCTTTATTGGATGTGGGGGTAAATATAGTGACAAAGGATGAGGAAAAAGTTGAGGTACTTAATGCCTCTTTGCCTCAGTCTTTAATGGTAAGACCAGTTGTTCTCCAGGTACCCAGCCCCCTGAGCTGGAAGACAGCAGAATGAAGCCCCCATAATCCAAGGGGAAATGGTTAGTGACCTGCTACACCACTTAGACACACACAGGTCTATGGGGC
>VYZW01059193.1:188910-196410 GCA_013401315.1 Balaeniceps rex | reverse complement strand
CATATGAGAAATGAGTCAGTGCTGTTGGTATTCATGTTAGCGAAAATGCCATGATGATTGACAATAATTGGAACTCTTGTTAACATTATCAGCAGAGAGGGAAACCATGGTCTAAGCAGACATAAAGGTTGATTGCTCCTCTCCTCTGAAAGCAGAAAAAGCCCTATTAAATAATAGTCAAAGCAGACTGGTGATAGGGTGTCTGCTCACCATATAAACAAGTTTGCTCAGTTTTAAGTGGGATCTATCCTGCACCTTTCAGTAGCCTGATATTAATTTTAATTTATGGATGCAAGGAAAAATTAGGATGCCTCAGAAGTGAATAAATCAAGTATCATGAAGAAATTGCTCTCTTGCTCTTAGCCCTGAGAGAAATAATAAAGAAGATAGAAACTTCTATTCAGTCTTCTTGGCTATGTTTGGCTGAAGAAAGTGACCTTTCATGTCTATTCCTTTAAATCTCTTACTTTGAAAACCTGTTGTTTTAAATGTTTGAAAAGTATTGGAATTTACCATTTGATGAACATCCTGCCAGTAATTACAGTCAAATTTGAGTATCTTCTAAAAAATTTCTCATTTCCTGTTTTGTGCTGCATCAGGCGAAAAAATGACTCAATATACAACAGAAACAGTAAATCAAACTTAAAATATGTAACACTGAACATCTGACAGATGAGGAAAATATATTGGAGGCTTGACTCACATTGACATTTGACCCCTTTCTTCTACACTGACAATGAAGAAGCTCAGACATTTCAATTTTTTTCCATATGATCTTTCTCAGCTCTTGTAATCAGAGTTATTGGTGTTAACAATAGTATGACAAACATTTAAGAGGAAAATACTATTTTTGTAGTAGATAGGAACTCTTTACAATTCAGACATAGGTCTTAAACTGAAGTTGAGTTTCAAGTTTAGGCCATTTATCCATCAAACACAATGGCACATTCTTATTTTAAGAACCACTTGATTTTTACTAACATATTGTAGCGAAAAGCCAGCATTCCTTTCTTCTATAAAATATGCTGTGATCACCTAAGTTATGACTCTGTCTGCTGTTTGAGCTAGTCTGAAATTGTACCTCGTCCATGGCCAAGTGTCTCTTCAATCCTGCTTTGTGCTGTCACAGCAGGAACAGAGGCTGAATGCACAAGGTTTAGGGATTTTGCTGCTGACAGCAATCTCAATGATATCAGGCCAGCTTCCTTCTGCTTCACAGCTATGTTCACAAGTACCAATCTCTGTTCTCAGGGGTGGCAACATTTTACAGTTATTTTATGACTTTATACACTTTGCAAAGCAGTAAAAAGTTGTGACTCCTGTGCCACGCCAAGCCTCTACAACCTGTTCCTACCATTGCAGATGAAGTAAAATTGAAATGTAATAAAAATGTCTTTTGGATGGACAAAATATGAATGTGGTGTGTTAAAAAGAAAAGGAGAAACATACGAATCCAAAGTGCGACTGTGTTGATGCAGAGACGCGAGTCTGATTTCAGTTATAGTAGTACAAAATAGGGGAAATCCATACAAGTCAGAGGATACATTGTTGAACTCTAAGAACCAGCATCACAAAGACCAAAGTCAGTCTTATTAGGCAGCTGTTTACAGGAGTAATTAAAAAAATACAAACCAAAACATAACTCAAGAATGAAAAGAAGAGATATCAAATTCTGTCTAAACCAGAGAAAATAATAAAGGCAAAAAAATGAGGTCATACATTTGGAGTAAAATGTATGGTCTTAGTTTTCTTTTTATAATAAAAGTATCATAAAAATGGAAGGAGGCAAAGCTAAGGGCATCCAGAATGATACAAGGGCTCAAGGGTCTTATATATTCAGAAAGGTTAGAAAAAGTAGGTCTGTATTGTTTGGAAAAGAGGATCTTATGAAGGACTTCAATGAGATACATGAAACTCTAAAGGGACCAAGGAAGAGAGATGCAGCAATGCTATTTGAGCTAGTGTCAAATGCAAGCTCAAGGGGACACAAATTATGCCAGAGAAAAGTCTGACAATGAAACTCTCTAGGTGGAAACATCTTAAGAGCAAAATACTGAAGATTGCAATGACTGCAAATAGTTTAAAGACTTAAAAAAACCCAAACCAAACCAAAACAAGCAGCTTGGGAAAGTGATGTTGGTTGAAATAAAAATTTCTGTAAATGAAAAGACTCAAATCAAAGTTTGAGTCATGGTCTTAGCTTCATAGGAAGGTGTGACCCAGAATTAAGTTTTTCCCTCTTAGTTTGATGAGAAATTAACAGTGGACAGTAGAAAGTCCTTTGAACTTGGACTCTCAACATCCCTCAATATCATTTCACCCCCAGCATGCTCCATCAAGTAATCAAGTCAAAATGCAGTAACCCAATGAAATATCAGACTAGGAGAATTAATTGCAACATCAACCCCGGATGGCCCTTGAGATTCTCCCCTGTTTTAAATCGTCACTTCATTACTCAGCTGCACACTGCCTCACAGCTTATCCACCTGTCACCTTCCCACCCTGGCACCAGCTGGGTCATGGGACACTCCGTGGGCACTTTCCCCCTCCTCCCCTCTTTCTCTCCAAAAGGGAAACAGGCTGTGGTTGCACAGCTGCACGTGTCACCAGCATCTTCTCCCCGAGGTGTGCAACATGACACTGCTACCCCTGGCAGGGGAATTAACAGCCTGTTGCTGTGATCAATCGTCATGTGAGTTCACCAGGAATCTGAGCGGTAAGAGAAGAGGAAAGCCACATAACAAGCATCAAACCCCCAGAAAACTCTTGGGCAAAAATTATGCTAAAATGAACTTAAGGATGAGGGAGACATCAGTACCTGAAGGGCAAAAATCCTTACAGGGTCTCACATCATCCCCAAATGAAGCCATTCTCAGCATACAATTGGTCTTAACACTTCCTGCAGTGAAACCATCAGGAAAAATGTGTGAATAAAATCAACAGCATTTGTAAAAAGAAGTTTAATCCAAACTGGATTAATATAATTCAATCAAGTGGCATCACCACAGGTTAGAGTGGAGCTTGACAGGGACCCTAATTTCTGTGTGAATCCTTACACTCTCCGGGTTTCTTTACCTCAGATTTCAGAGTACTGGCTTTCTACAGAACTGCAGATACCTCCTTCCTTAGGGTGATATTGTTATGGACATCAACATCAAGTTTTATAACACCGTAAATATGCCTTCAAATACCTGTTTATCCTTACCTAAAACTATTCTAACATTCCATCCAGAAAAAGGTATTTATTGGTATTTCTGGCATCAAAATTAATTGCTATCGCCCACCTGCCTATCCCAAATGTGCCTTAATTCCAAGAAAATTATTTAATTTGGGAGCTAGAAACTTGAACTTTCACATATATAAGTGATGAGAAAAGGTAACAGATAACAGAGGTAAACCTTGCATCTATTCAGTGCCAGATTTCTAACAGAAAGGCAATATCTCAAGATGTAGTGCAAGAGGATATTTTACATCCAATTAGTCAGGAAAGCCAAGCTGAATGGGTTAAAATTTGCCACGATCCCAAGTAAGTGATTTTCTTAACCCCCTAAGGGTTCAAACTGCACTGGGAGGAAAAAGCAATTATGCAATGAATAGGAGAAGGGAAAATATGTCCCAAACTGGTTTGCCTGCAACAAGATACAGATTCCTCAGTGGTCTGCAGGGAACAGCTGAGCTCCCCAGCTTATTCTTTGACCACACCTGAAATAAAAACTAAAGAATATTTCGGGGAATAGGAAAACACAACAGCTCAGATAATGTCCCAGGCAGTATATTCATTACGGGCTCATCAGAGTGGATGCCTGCAATAGGAAGATTAAATACCCATTTACCAGCATCAGAGGAGAGTTTGGTTTTATAATGTATTGTCCCCTATTCCCCGTGAGGCTGCTTTGTTTGATAAAATGCTGAGTGTGGTGTAAAAATATCCCTCTCTCTGTAATTTGCACTCCTCTCCATTTAAAGCTATTCTTGCTGCAAACGAGAATTGAAAGCTGCTAAAATTAAGTGGTGTCAGTTCTCAATGACACTTTAATGATAGAGCGCTCAGCAAATGAGATGAGAATGAATTCCAGCTTCTCTGCTAAAGATAGTAACCAGCACTAAACAGTATAATGCTCCAACTGGGCTACACTTCACCTGCTTCATTCATATTTAGTAGAACTGAAATAAGGAAACTATAATTAAAATGGTCATAAAATGAAAAATGCTAATTTCTAATAGACATGGCAGGAAACATCGGAAGCTTGTGATGTCAAAGCACAGCCCTTCTTTGTCGCATCCGTACTGCCACGGAGGCCATCGCTGGCTGACCACAGGGCTGATGTGGGGCCATGGCACGTTTTCTTTGCTGCAGAAACTGCCTCTCCCAGCAAGATTGGTATAAACCTGCTTAACTGACACAGACACGGGAAAAATGAAGATTAGGAAATCCTGCATGGTTTTGGGCTAAAGGAAACTACTGCCTCTGAAAAAGCATTCAAGGAAAATAAAAACAACCCACCATGTAAACACTTTCTTTCTCTCAGTATTATATTATTTGGACCTTCAAGGATGTCCACTCAGCCTTCTGCACGGATCATGCCGGTAGCTTCACTACCACTAACAAATGACATCTTCAAAGTATGTCAACTGAGTGCTGTCACCTCTGTGCCCTCCTTGTGCCATTTCGGTGTTGCAAAGGTGTTTTATGATGGGACAATTATTCTCTGAAAAAAAATTCTTTTGCTCAGGCTTCTGAACATGGCACAGCAACGGGAAGGTCCTTCTGTTGCATTGGCTCTGGTGCAGGGGGACGTGCAAGCTCTAAATTCATATAGTGCCTGGGCAGAGCCACCACTGCCTTTGCTTCTGCCCCATATAGCATGGGCTCACAGCCTGCATTTACAGTATACTTCTTTCTACAAACTGTCATAAAAGAGAGGTAGAATGTTTCCAGCCCTTGACAAAAACTGCGTTATTTTTGTATAATTCTATGCCATTCAGTTGGACAACCAAGTGTGTCAAACACGTGAATGGAAGGTAAATATTAAGGCATGCAAAGTATAAAAAGCAGTCATTATGGAGAGAGGAGTATTTATTACTATAGGAAATTTTCAGTGGACTTAGCAATTATGAAAACCTTCTTGTAATAAGGTGAGTTAAGGTTTCAAAATTCACTGCAAGGACTTGCAGAATATTCCATATGACTAGAATGGAGATGGGGTCATTTGCAATGACTGACAATAGAATCTTTATACCTCATACCAATATCAGGTTTTCTTTACAAATACAATATATTTGATGGATAAGTGATCCTGCAAATACTTCATAAAGTTTTAAAATAAGGTGCCGGCGCTATTTTCCCACCCTTATTTTGATGAAACCAGACTGTATTTGTACCCCAAGTCTTTACCTACAAGTACTTCTTCCAATGTCTTCTAACAAATAGTGCACTGAAGGGAATTCCTCGTTTCTCAATTTCGTATGGTAAAAAAAAATGCTTTTGCATTTGCACATAGGAGAACATGTCCAAAGCTGTGTGAATGTCTGGGAATTGTAAAACTGGTGGCCTAGTGGGCTGAGTGCTAGTGAAATGGTCATGAGTGAACGATAACAGTAACTCCTCACATATCTCTGCATTTCTTCCCATACGATGATCCTATCCTGACTGTACAAGTACTAACTTCACAGCAACTGTCAAGAGCTTCTTAAAATGAGCTATTTGACTATTGTGCTGGTTTGGGCTGGGATAGGGTTCATTTTCTTCATAGTAGCTAGATGGGGCTATGTTCTGGATTTGTGCTGAAAACAGTGTTGATAATGCAGAGATGTTTTCATTCTTGCTGAGCAGTGCTTACACAGAGTCAAGGCCTTTTCTGCTTCTCACCCCACCCCACCAGTGACTACACTGGGGGGGCACAAGAAGCTGGGAGGGGACACAGCCAGGACAGCTGACCCCAACTGACCAAAGGGATATCCCACACCATATGATGTCATACTCAACATATAAAGCTGGGGGAAGAAGAAGGAAGCGGGGGATGTTCGGAGTGATGGCATTTGTCTTCCTGAGTAACCATTATGTGTGACGGAGCCCTGCTTTCCTGGAGGTGGCTGAACACCTGCCTGCCCATGGGAAGAAGTGAATGAATTCCTTGTTTTGCTTTGCTTGCGTGCGCGGCTTTTGCTTTACCTATTAAACTGTCTTTATCTCAACCCACAAGTTTTCTCATAGTTATTCTTTGCATTCTCTCCTCCATCCGGAACAGAACACCAGGGGGCAGCGAGAAGTGGCTGTGTGATGCTTAGTTACCGGCTGGGGTTAAACTATTGTTGCCACTATTTGGAGATCTGATAATATTGTATATATGGTTTTTACACAATATATTTGTGGGTCTTCTGTTATGTACATAGCTTAAAACACACATATTCTTTCTGCAGAGATTGTGTGACTTTGGTCATTTCAGTCTTTGTTCAGGCATAGACAATTCACAAGCCTCCCTTCCTGCCTCCCTCCCTTCCTAGCTCAGCTCTGTTTCAGGGAAGCAGGTTTTTATGGTATAACCAAATGAGACACGAGAAAGCTTCAACTGTTGCATGATAGTTATTTTTCTGTGTCGTCCTCTGGCATAATTATGGTAGTGTAAACCAAAGCTACCAAAAAGACCCTGGTTCAATTACTACTTCTACTATTAGTTTAACAGGAAAAATAGAAAAGAATTAGTATCCCACAGGTTATGATTACACATCCAGTTCTGCTCTTCAGGGTTCAGAATGACTTATGAACATGAAGCGTGGGACAATAGCTCCAGATTAGCAAGCAATCCCAGCTAAACTTATGTTGAAGTTTTATGAAAATAAATGTATGCACATCAAGATGTAGCACAGAGACGTTGAGTTCCTGCTGTTTGGGTAGCCAGGACTGGAGGCAGAAAAGGGATCAAGTGTATCCTGACACCAGAGAGTTAAGCCCTTTTGGCTTATTTCAGCCCCAGGTCAGTCCTCTCAGTTGTGTCCAAGTGCTGCCCTTCACCCACTGGGAGACATGAAGGAAGGCAGCAGCTCGCCCATACCATGAGTAAGGGAGGTTGGTATGGGTTGACTGAAAAATAATGTAATTACTTTCCCTCCTCGGAGTACCCTGTCATGGGTAGGTGTGTGAGGGAGATGAGAAGGAAAGGGGACTCCGCACTCTACTTATTATCCTCTGAAATTTCCTTCGTGTGAGAAGAACTGTGCATGCTGATGGAAAGTGGGTGCATCCTGGAAAGCACACATTCCTTGCACACAGTTCATGCTTCTTTTGACTCCCAGCCAGCCCAACATCTTTCCATGAGTTTTCTGTCTTGTATATTGGAGTAAAATGAACCGGTTTCACTTACAAATCCTGTTAGGTCCTGAGCATCACCTGCAGGATGCTAACATCTCTGATCTCCTACGAGTTTGAAGCACGTTGCATATTTGGTCTCTTAGACTCTTAGAAAGGTATTAGGCAAACCAAAAAAAAAAAAAAAAGGAAAG